>LR999455.1:6200666-6220273 GCA_905216605.1 Arabidopsis arenosa | reverse complement strand
GCTTCTCAAAGCTTTGTGGGTGTGGCCGAAGTCCTATGAGTTTTCGGTTTTGGAGCTTCTAAACGGAAAAACAGTACTTTAGCTTTTGGGATCCGGTTGCGGTTCTAGTTCTTATACCCAATCATAAACACGAGATCTAGTCATATTTGACTCCAAAAACACTAACCAAGCTTCTTATTGCTTCTCAAATCTTTGTGGGTGTGGCCGAAGTCCTATGAGTTTTCGGTTTTGGAGCTTCTAAACGGAAAAACAGTACTTTAGCTTTTGGGATCCGGTTGCGGTTCTAGTTCTTATACCCAATCATAAACACGAGATCTAGTCATATTTGACTCCAAAAACACTAACCAAGCTTCTTATTGCTTCTCAAATCTTTGTGGGTGTGGCCGAAGTCCTATGAGTTTTCGGTTTTGGAGCTTCTAAACGGAAAAACAGTACTTTAGCTTTTGGGATCCGGTTGCGGTTCTAGTTCTTATACCCAATCATAAACACGAGATCTAGTCATATTTGACTCCAAAAACACTAACCAAGCTTCTTATTGCTTCTCAAATCTTTGTGGGTGTGGCCGAAGTCCTATGAGTTTTCGGTTTTGGAGCTTCTAAACGGAAAAACAGTACTTTAGCTTTTGGGATCCGGTTGCGGTTCTAGTTCTTATACCCAATCATAAACACGAGATCTAGTCATATTTGACTCCAAAAACACTAACCAAGCTTCTTATTGCTTCTCAAATCTTTGTGGGTGTGGCCGAAGTCCTATGAGTTTTCGGTTTTGGAGCTTCTAAACGGAAAAACAGTACTTTAGCTTTTGGGATCCGGTTGCGGTTCTAGTTCTTATACCCAATCATAAACACGAGATCTAGTCATATTTGACTCCAAAAACACTAACCAAGCTTCTTATTGCTTCTCAAATCTTTGTGGGTGTGGCCGAAGTCCTATGAGTTTTCGGTTTTGGAGCTTCTAAACGGAAAAACAGTACTTTAGCTTTTGGGATCCGGTTGCGGTTCTAGTTCTTATACCCAATCATAAACACGAGATCTAGTCATATTTGACTCCAAAAACACTAACCAAGCTTCTTATTGCTTCTCAAATCTTTGTGGGTGTGGCCGAAGTCCTATGAGTTTTCGGTTTTGGAGCTTCTAAACGGAAAAACACTACTTTAGCTTTTGGGATCCGGTTGCGGTTCTAGTTCTTATACCCAATCATAAACACGAGATCTAGTCATATTTGACTCCAAAAACACTAACCAAGCTTCTTATTGCTTCTCAAATCTTTGTGGGTGTGGCCGAAGTCCTATGAGTTTTCGGTTTTGGAGCTTCTAAACGGAAAAACAGTACTTTAGCTTTTGGGATCCGGTTGCGGTTCTAGTTCTTATACCCAATCATAAACACGAGATCTAGTCATATTTGACTCCAAAAACACTAACCAAGCTTCTTATTGCTTCTCAAATCTTTGTGGGTGTGGCCGAAGTCCTATGAGTTTTCGGTTTTGGAGCTTCTAAACGGAAAAACAGTACTTTAGCTTTTGGGATCCGGTTGCGGTTCTAGTTCTTATACCCAATCATAAACACGAGATCTAGTCATATTTGACTCCAAAAACACTAACCAAGCTTCTTATTGCTTCTCAAATCTTTGTGGGTGTGGCCGAAGTCCTATGAGTTTTCGGTTTTGGAGCTTCTAAACGGAAAAACAGTACTTTAGCTTTTGGGATCCGGTTGCGGTTCTAGTTCTTATACCCAATCATAAACACGAGATCTAGTCATATTTGACTCCAAAAACACTAACCAAGCTTCTTATTGCTTCTCAAATCTTTGTGGGTGTGGCCGAAGTCCTATGAGTTTTCGGTTTTGGAGCTTCTAAACGGAAAAACAGTACTTTAGCTTTTGGGATCCGGTTGCGGTTCTAGTTCTTATACCCAATCATAAACACGAGATCTAGTCATATTTGACTCCAAAAACACTAACCAAGCTTCTTATTGCTTCTCAAATCTTTGTGGGTGTGGCCGAAGTCCTATGAGTTTTCGGTTTTGGAGCTTCTAAACGGAAAAACAGTACTTTAGCTTTTGGGATCCGGTTGCGGTTCTAGTTCTTATACCCAATCATAAACACGAGATCTAGTCATATTTGACTCCAAAAACACTAACCAAGCTTCTTATTGCTTCTCAAATCTTTGTGGGTGTGGCCGAAGTCCTATGAGTTTTCGGTTTTGGAGCTTCTAAACGGAAAAACAGTACTTTAGCTTTTGGGATCCGGTTGCGGTTCTAGTTCTTATACCCAATCATAAACACGAGATCTAGTCATATTTGACTCCAAAAACACTAACCAAGCTTCTTATTGCTTCTCAAATCTTTGTGGGTGTGGCCGAAGTCCTATGAGTTTTCGGTTTTGGAGCTTCTAAACGGAAAAACACTACTTTAGCTTTTGGGATCCGGTTGCGGTTCTAGTTCTTATACCCAATCATAAACACGAGATCTAGTCATATTTGACTCCAAAAACACTAACCAAGCTTCTTATTGCTTCTCAAATCTTTGTGGGTGTGGCCGAAGTCCTATGAGTTTTCGGTTTTGGAGCTTCTAAACGGAAAAACAGTACTTTAGCTTTTGGGATCCGGTTGCGGTTCTAGTTCTTATACCCAATCATAAACACGAGATCTAGTCATATTTGACTCCAAAAACACTAACCAAGCTTCTTATTGCTTCTCAAATCTTTGTGGGTGTGGCCGAAGTCCTATGAGTTTTCGGTTTTGGAGCTTCTAAACGGAAAAACAGTACTTTAGCTTTTGGGATCCGGTTGCGGTTCTAGTTCTTATACCCAATCATAAACACGAGATCTAGTCATATTTGACTCCAAAAACACTAACCAAGCTTCTTATTGCTTCTCAAATCTTTGTGGGTGTGGCCGAAGTCCTATGAGTTTTCGGTTTTGGAGCTTCTAAACGGAAAAACAGTACTTTAGCTTTTGGGATCCGGTTGCGGTTCTAGTTCTTA
The DNA here is from genome assembly GCA_905216605.1 of Arabidopsis arenosa. Classification (NCBI taxonomy): domain Eukaryota; kingdom Viridiplantae; phylum Streptophyta; class Magnoliopsida; order Brassicales; family Brassicaceae; genus Arabidopsis; species Arabidopsis arenosa. The sequence goes on along the minus strand of LR999455.1, from coordinate 6,217,295 downwards.
TACCCAATCATAAACACGAGATCTAGTCATATTTGACTCCAAAAACACTAACCAAGCTTCTTATTGCTTCTCAAATCTTTGTGGGTGTGGCCGAAGTCCTATGAGTTTTCGGTTTTGGAGCTTCTAAACGGAAAAACAGTACTTTAGCTTTTGGGATCCGGTTGCGGTTCTAGTTCTTATACCCAATCATAAACACGAGATCTAGTCATATTTGACTCCAAAAACACTAACCAAGCTTCTTATTGCTTCTCAAATCTTTGTGGGTGTGGCCGAAGTCCTATGAGTTTTCGGTTTTGGAGCTTCTAAACGGAAAAACAGTACTTTAGCTTTTGGGATCCGGTTGCGGTTCTAGTTCTTATACCCAATCATAAACACGAGATCTAGTCATATTTGACTCCAAAAACACTAACCAAGCTTCTTATTGCTTCTCAAATCTTTGTGGGTGTGGCCGAAGTCCTATGAGTTTTCGGTTTTGGAGCTTCTAAACGGAAAAACAGTACTTTAGCTTTTGGGATCCGGTTGCGGTTCTAGTTCTTATACCCAATCATAAACACGAGATCTAGTCATATTTGACTCCAAAAACACTAACCAAGCTTCTTATTGCTTCTCAAATCTTTGTGGGTGTGGCCGAAGTCCTATGAGTTTTCGGTTTTGGAGCTTCTAAACGGAAAAACAGTACTTTAGCTTTTGGGATCCGGTTGCGGTTCTAGTTCTTATACCCAATCATAAACACGAGATCTAGTCATATTTGACTCCAAAAACACTAACCAAGCTTCTTATTGCTTCTCAAATCTTTGTGGGTGTGGCCGAAGTCCTATGAGTTTTCGGTTTTGGAGCTTCTAAACGGAAAAAACAGTACTTTAGCTTTTGGGATCCGGTTGCGGTTCTAGTTCTTATACCCAATCATAAACACGAGATCTAGTCATATTTGACTCCAAAAACACTAACCAAGCTTCTTATTGCTTCTCAAATCTTTGTGGGTGTGGCCGAAGTCCTATGAGTTTTCGGTTTTGGAGCTTCTAAACGGAAAAACAGTACTTTAGCTTTTGGGATCCGGTTGCGGTTCTAGTTCTTATACCCAATCATAAACACGAGATCTAGTCATATTTGACTCCAAAAACACTAACCAAGCTTCTTATTGCTTCTCAAATCTTTGTGGGTGTGGCCGAAGTCCTATGAGTTTTCGGTTTTGGAGCTTCTAAACGGAAAAACAGTACTTTAGCTTTTGGGATCCGGTTGCGGTTCTAGTTCTTATACCCAATCATAAACACGAGATCTAGTCATATTTGACTCCAAAAACACTAACCAAGCTTCTTATTGCTTCTCAAATCTTTGTGGGTGTGGCCGAAGTCCTATGAGTTTTCGGTTTTGGAGCTTCTAAACGGAAAAACAGTACTTTAGCTTTTGGGATCCGGTTGCGGTTCTAGTTCTTATACCCAATCATAAACACGAGATCTAGTCATATTTGACTCCAAAAACACTAACCAAGCTTCTTATTGCTTCTCAAATCTTTGTGGGTGTGGCCGAAGTCCTATGAGTTTTCGGTTTTGGAGCTTCTAAACGGAAAAACAGTACTTTAGCTTTTGGGATCCGGTTGCGGTTCTAGTTCTTATACCCAATCATAAACACGAGATCTAGTCATATTTGACTCCAAAAACACTAACCAAGCTTCTTATTGCTTCTCAAATCTTTGTGGGTGTGGCCGAAGTCCTATGAGTTTTCGGTTTTGGAGCTTCTAAACGGAAAAACAGTACTTTAGCTTTTGGGATCCGGTTGCGGTTCTAGTTCTTATACCCAATCATAAACACGAGATCTAGTCATATTTGACTCCAAAAACACTAACCAAGCTTCTTATTGCTTCTCAAATCTTTGTGGGTGTGGCCGAAGTCCTATGAGTTTTCGGTTTTGGAGCTTCTAAACGGAAAAACAGTACTTTAGCTTTTGGGATCCGGTTGCGGTTCTAGTTCTTATACCCAATCATAAACACGAGATCTAGTCATATTTGACTCCAAAAACACTAACCAAGCTTCTTATTGCTTCTCAAATCTTTGTGGGTGTGGCCGAAGTCCTATGAGTTTTCGGTTTTGGAGCTTCTAAACGGAAAAACAGTACTTTAGCTTTTGGGATCCGGTTGCGGTTCTAGTTCTTATACCCAATCATAAACACGAGATCTAGTCATATTTGACTCCAAAAACACTAACCAAGCTTCTTATTGCTTCTCAAATCTTTGTGGGTGTGGCCGAAGTCCTATGAGTTTTCGGTTTTGGAGCTTCTAAACGGAAAAACAGTACTTTAGCTTTTGGGATCCGGTTGCGGTTCTAGTTCTTATACCCAATCATAAACACGAGATCTAGTCATATTTGACTCCAAAAACACTAACCAAGCTTCTTATTGCTTCTCAAATCTTTGTGGGTGTGGCCGAAGTCCTATGAGTTTTCGGTTTTGGAGCTTCTAAACGGAAAAACAGTACTTTAGCTTTTGGGATCCGGTTGCGGTTCTAGTTCTTATACCCAATCATAAACACGAGATCTAGTCATATTTGACTCCAAAAACACTAACCAAGCTTCTTATTGCTTCTCAAATCTTTGTGGGTGTGGCCGAAGTCCTATGAGTTTTCGGTTTTGGAGCTTCTAAACGGAAAAACAGTACTTTAGCTTTTGGGATCCGGTTGCGGTTCTAGTTCTTATACCCAATCATAAACACGAGATCTAGTCATATTTGACTCCAAAAACACTAACCAAGCTTCTTATTGCTTCTCAAATCTTTGTGGGTGTGGCCGAAGTCCTATGAGTTTTCGGTTTTGGAGCTTCTAAACGGAAAAACAGTACTTTAGCTTTTGGGATCCGGTTGCGGTTCTAGTTCTTATACCCAATCATAAACACGAGATCTAGTCATATTTGACTCCAAAAACACTAACCAAGCTTCTTATTGCTTCTCAAATCTTTGTGGGTGTGGCCGAAGTCCTATGAGTTTTCGGTTTTGGAGCTTCTAAACGGAAAAACAGTACTTTAGCTTTTGGGATCCGGTTGCGGTTCTAGTTCTTATACCCAATCATAAACACGAGATCTAGTCATATTTGACTCCAAAAACACTAACCAAGCTTCTTATTGCTTCTCAAATCTTTGTGGGTGTGGCCGAAGTCCTATGAGTTTTCGGTTTTGGAGCTTCTAAACGGAAAAACAGTACTTTAGCTTTTGGGATCCGGTTGCGGTTCTAGTTCTTATACCCAATCATAAACACGAGATCTAGTCATATTTGACTCCAAAAACACTAACCAAGCTTCTTATTGCTTCTCAAATCTTTGTGGGTGTGGCCGAAGTCCTATGAGTTTTCGGTTTTGGAGCTTCTAAACGGAAAAACAGTACTTTAGCTTTTGGGATCCGGTTGCGGTTCTAGTTCTTATACCCAATCATAAACACGAGATCTAGTCATATTTGACTCCAAAAACACTAACCAAGCTTCTTATTGCTTCTCAAATCTTTGTGGGTGTGGCCGAAGTCCTATGAGTTTTCGGTTTTGGAGCTTCTAAACGGAAAAACAGTACTTTAGCTTTTGGGATCCGGTTGCGGTTCTAGTTCTTATACCCAATCATAAACACGAGATCTAGTCATATTTGACTCCAAAAACACTAACCAAGCTTCTTATTGCTTCTCAAATCTTTGTGGGTGTGGCCGAAGTCCTATGAGTTTTCGGTTTTGGAGCTTCTAAACGGAAAAACAGTACTTTAGCTTTTGGGATCCGGTTGCGGTTCTAGTTCTTATACCCAATCATAAACACGAGATCTAGTCATATTTGACTCCAAAAACACTAACCAAGCTTCTTATTGCTTCTCAAATCTTTGTGGGTGTGGCCGAAGTCCTATGAGTTTTCGGTTTTGGAGCTTCTAAACGGAAAAACAGTACTTTAGCTTTTGGGATCCGGTTGCGGTTCTAGTTCTTATACCCAATCATAAACACGAGATCTAGTCATATTTGACTCCAAAAACACTAACCAAGCTTCTTATTGCTTCTCAAATCTTTGTGGGTGTGGCCGAAGTCCTATGAGTTTTCGGTTTTGGAGCTTCTAAACGGAAAAACAGTACTTTAGCTTTTGGGATCCGGTTGCGGTTCTAGTTCTTATACCCAATCATAAACACGAGATCTAGTCATATTTGACTCCAAAAACACTAACCAAGCTTCTTATTGCTTCTCAAATCTTTGTGGGTGTGGCCGAAGTCCTATGAGTTTTCGGTTTTGGAGCTTCTAAACGGAAAAACAGTACTTTAGCTTTTGGGATCCGGTTGCGGTTCTAGTTCTTATACCCAATCATAAACACGAGATCTAGTCATATTTGACTCCAAAAACACTAACCAAGCTTCTTATTGCTTCTCAAATCTTTGTGGGTGTGGCCGAAGTCCTATGAGTTTTCGGTTTTGGAGCTTCTAAACGGAAAAACAGTACTTTAGCTTTTGGGATCCGGTTGCGGTTCTAGTTCTTATACCCAATCATAAACACGAGATCTAGTCATATTTGACTCCAAAAACACTAACCAAGCTTCTTATTGCTTCTCAAATCTTTGTGGGTGTGGCCGAAGTCCTATGAGTTTTCGGTTTTGGAGCATCTAAACGGAAAAAAACACTACTTTAGCTTATGGATCCGGTTTGCGGTTCTAGTTCTTATACCCAATCATACAAACGTTATCTATGTTAGAATATGGAGCTTTAGGTTTCGATGGGACAAGAAATCAACCGGAAAAGGAGAGAGCTTTGATCGGAAAAGTAAATCGGAAAGATTGAGAGAGTAAAGAGATTTGAGAGATGGGAAAGATTGTTTCTCTTTCTTACTAAAAATGGCTAAGTACAAGGTTCCCTTTTAAGGGCTAAACAAACGGAATATCCTCAAGGATATGCTCTATGTACAACGGTCATAAGGGAAGAAACGCGTCATAAAGGTAATAAAGCATTTCTTGTCTTCTTCTTCTTTTGCGAGAGTAACGGCTCTTATGGGAAGGATCGAGAGTCTTCTAGAACGTCGGTGTGGCTTTGGATAAGGCTAGGAAGCTTATGGAGATCCCAATGGGCCGATCATGACTTTGTACGGCGGCCTCATAGTTGAATCGTACGGACGAGTGATGAACCGTACGGACGGGTAGTGCGAGTTGGTTTCTTCGACCCGAACACATCCTCTCTTGATTCTACTTGGCCATAATGAGTTCTTTTCATTAACCAAGTCAATACTCCCCCTCAAGTTTAACCGGAGAAGGTCATAGGTTAAACTTGGATCCAAATTCAACCACCTCATTAAAAACCTAAGTGTAGAAAACCTCATGGGATAAAACTACACTTAGGGAAAAAGAGTATGGGATATTTGGCTAAGGGGATTGTGGCCTGAGTTAAGTCAACAAGACCTAACTTTTGATGAATGTACTCACACACCTTGGTGCTAGCTCCTTTGGTGAAGATGTCGGCCAATTGTTCTTCACTCTCGGTATAATGTGGTAAGATCACTCCAAGTTGGATTTGCTCTCGGACTTTGTGGCAATCTACTTCAATGTGCTTCGTTCTCTCATGGAACACCGAGTTGGTTGCTATGTGAATGGCGGCTTGGTTGTCACAATGCATGGTGATTGGTTGAGGCGTGTCTATACCAAAGTCTTTGAGGAGAGCTTTTAACCACATTAACTCCGTAGTAAGCTTTCTCATGGCACGGTATTCGGCTTCGGCACTTGAAAGAGACACCACCTTTTGCTTCTTGCTTCTCCAAGTCACTAGATTTCCACCAATGAAAGTACAATAGCCGGTTGTTGATCTTCTATCATTCTTGTCTCCGGCGTAATCCGCATCACAATACCCAACAATCTCCGTGTTCTTATTGCATCCCATCCAAATGCCTTGACCCGGAGCTCCTTTGAGATACTTGAGGATACGGTTCACCATATTCCAATGATGTTGAGTTGGAGCTTGCATTTGTTGACTCACTACATTCACGGCAAAGCAAATATCAGGTCTAGTAATGGTTAAATAGATGAGCTTACCTACTAGCCTCCGATACTTGGTAGGATCTTCAAAAGGCTTGTTATCATGCTCCCCCTTTCGTCTAGCTTTGTAGTCATCTTCCAAGGGAGTCTTTGCGGTTTAGCACCAAGTTTACCTACTTCATCAAGAAGATCAAGAGTATACTTTCGTTGAGATAAGAAGAGACCCTCCTTTGATCTACATACTTCTATCCCAAGAAAGTATTTTAGTTCTCCAAGATCTTTAATATCAAAGACACTTTTAAGGAAATCTTTAGTATCTTGAATACCAACCTTGTCATTCCCGGAGATGATAATATCATCTACATAAACGAGAATGACTACTATACCTTCTTGGCTAGGGAGAGTGAAGAGTGTATGGTCAGCTTCGGATCTCTTGAATCCTCTTCCTAGAAGTGTGGTGCTAAGCTTGTGATACCAAGCTCTCGGAGATTGCTTAAGACCATAGATTGCTTTGTTGAGCTTAAGGACTTTCCCGGGTGCTTCTTTATCTTCTAGACCCGGTGGTGGTCTCATATACACTTCTTCCTCTAACTCTCCTTGAAGAAATGCATTCTTGACATCCATTTGCCAAAGATCCCATTCCAAGTTAGTAGCCAATGAAAGGACCACTCGAACCGTGTGTAGTTTGGCCACCGGAGCGAAAGTATCAAGGTAGTCTTCTCCATATTTTTGAGTAAAGCCTCTAGCCACAAGTCTAGCCTTGTACCTTTCAATTTCTCCATCACTCTTATACTTGATGGTGAATACCCATTTAGAAGTCACGGCTTTCCTTCCTCTAGGTAGATCCTCTTCATCCCATGTGTGATTGTTTATCATGGCTTGTCTTTCGGCTTCTATAGCATCTCTCCACACTTTATGTTGTATGGCTTCTTCATAAGTTGTGGGAATCCAATGTTGATCAACTTTGCTGAGGTAGACTTGATGTTCTTCGGGTAGGTGAGCAAGAGTGCATACGGCTTGAATTGGATGAGCTATAGCATTGGCGTTGTAGTAAACTCTCTTGTCTTTCCATGTTGAGGGATGAAAGCGAAGTCTTTCACTTCTTCTTAAAGGTATCACTTCTTGAGTCACTTCTTGAGTCACTTCTTGAGGAGTGTTATCTTCCTCTTGATTCGATTCATTGGAGCCATCACCATCGGGTATATGATCTTCTTCTTGATTGTTGGAGTCATTCTCTTCATTGTGAGTATCTTGGACTTCTTCCTCAAGACTTTCTTCTTCTTGTTCTTGAGTCTCTTGTTCTTGTGGCGGATGTGGAGCTTGATATTTGAAGGTTGGTAGTTCTCAATTCCAAGCTTCTCAAGAATAATCCGAAGGTTAGTAGCTCTATCCGATGGTGAGCTAGACAAATCCTTAAGACTTTCCCAATCCTTCTTGTCATAGAATCCCTTGTCCTCCACAAACTTTACATCTCTTGACACCAATACTTTTCTTGACTCCGGTACATAACACTTGTAACCCTTTTGAGTTGTTGAATACCCGATGAACATTCCCTTAGTGCTTTTGGCTTGGAGCTTGTTCCTTTGTTCTCCGGGAACTAAGACATAGCAAACACAACCAAACACACGTAAGTGATCAAGAGAAGGCTTAGTTTTAGTGAGTACCTCAAATGGAGACTTGTCTTGTAGAATCTTTGTTGGTGTTCTATTGATCAAGTAACACGCGGTCATCACGGCATCACTCCAAAATCTCTTTGGAACATTGGTGTGAAACATTATAGGACCTTGCAATCTCCATTAGGTGTCGATTCTTGCGTTCGGATACACCATTTTGTTGAGGAGTGTAAGGGCAACTTGTTTGGTGAATGATTCCGTGTGATGCTAGGTGCTCTTTGAATGCTTGACTTGTATACTCCCCACCATTGTCGGATCTAAAAATCTTAATCTTGGCATTGTATTGGTTAGTCACATAAGTATGAAAGTTTTTAAAAGCTTCAAGAACACGATCTTTTGAAGGAAGGAGAGTAAGCCAAGTATACTTCGATTTTTCATCAATAAATGTGACAAAATATTTTTGGTTTTCTCTTGATAAACAAGGAGAAGTCCACACATCCGAATGAATTAAATCAAAGCAACTTTCATAAATAGTAGAAGACTTAGGAAAAATAGCTTTGCAATGTTTACCAAGAATACAAGCTTCGCAATCAAGATTTTGAAAAGAAACTTTGGTAACATTAAACTTAAAGCCCGAGGATGGGGGTGACCTAGTCTAGCATGCCAAATAGCACTATTCGCAACAACAATACTTGAACTAAAGTGAGAAGATAAAGGTTCGGATAGCTTTGTGTCTTCTAGAACATAAAGACCATCCTTTGTAACTCCTTGACCAAGCACCCTACTTGATTCAATATCCTGAAAATGAACATCATTAGGTCCAAATATCGCATAACAATTTAAATCGGTCGTTGCTCTTTTAACGGAAAGCAAGTTAGAAGTAAAATTTGGCATGTAAAAGGCTTTAGACTTCTTATCAAATAGCTCTAAATCACCTATTCCTTTAACCGGAATTTTATCCCCATTAGCAATTACCACAGTTTCCTAAAGCCGGTTCAATATTGTTCATTAGCCTAGAATCACTAATCATGTGATGAGAAGCTCCCGAATCAACAATAAGAGGTTTTAGAGTGTGAGCAATAGCATGATAGGAGTTACCGGATGACTCCTTAAGAGCCTTGATGAGGGCATCGAGGTCCGATCTCTTCACATACTCCGAGGACGCCGTCATAGCCGCTCCAACACCATTAGCTTGAGTAGAGGGTCCGGGTCCGGAGATGTCTTGAGTCTCTTGGCTCCAGTTCGCTTGATGAGCTTTAGGATCCTTCCATCTACTTGGTCGGAGATGGGGGTGAAGAATCCAACACTTCTCCTTGGTATGACCCGTCTTCTTGCAATGGTCACAAGTTAGGACCTCTCTTGTTCTCGGACTTGTAGCTTCCCTTGTTGGCGGTGGTGAGCTCTCCTTTGTTGGCCATAGCAAGCTCTCCTTTGTTTCCAAAGAGACCAAGAGATCCTTGCTCCTTTTGGATTTGAGAGCACACTTCTTCTAGGTTAGGAAGCTTCTCGGCTCGGAGTAAGTGCTTGATGAGATCATTGTAGGTGGAGTTCAAGGTGAGAAGGAGACCAAAGACCTTGTCTTGTTCACGCCTTTCGTTGAGGATCGCCGGATCAATGGTGTTAGGCCTTAGCATCTCGAGCTCCGCCCAAAGAGACCTAAACTTGCCGAAATGTTGAGTGAACTCCATGTCTCCTTGAGAGAGATCGTTGATGGCCTTCTTCACTTCAAACACTCGGCTCAAGTTGGAGAGGTTCCCAAACTACATTAAAGAGAGTATCCCAAAGCTCTTTAGGAGTTTCACAATAGGAGTAAGCTTCGAGTATTGAGGACTCAAGCGAGTTTCGGAGGAGGACCAAGACCGATTGATCTTCTTGGAACCATTTCTCCTCATCAACAAGAACGATTTCTTGTCCATCTCTTGTGGTCGTCTCCTTTGGAGCCTCTTCTTTCAAGATATGGTTCCAAAGTCCCCGACTACACAAGGCAAATCTTGTGGTTCGTGACCACAGCAAGTAGTTTCCTCCCTTGAGGATAACCGGAATGATTTTTGAGTGTAGAGAACTCATCTCATCATAGAGAGAACTCATCGAACGAAATCAAAGAAAAGAGAGAGTTTTGGTGCGGAAGTAAATGAGGTGGGTTGAATGAAGGGTATGGAGCTTATGGCTCTGATACCATGTTAGAATATGGAGCTTTAGGTTTCGATGGGACAAGAAATCAACCGGAAAAGGAGAGAGCTTTGATCGGAAAAGTAAATCGGAAAGATTGAGAGAGTAAAGAGATTTGAGAGATGGGAAAGATTGTTTCTCTTTCTTACTAAAAATGGCTAAGTACAAGGTTCCCTTTTAAGGGCTAAACAAATGGAATATCCTCAAGGATATGCTCTATGTACAACGGTCATAAGGGAAGAAACGCGTCATAAAGGTATAATAAAGCATTTCTTGTCTTCTTCTTCTTTTGCGAGAGTAACGGCTCTTATGGGAAGGATCGAGAGTCTTCTAGAACGTCGGTGTGGCTTTGGATAAGGCTAGGAAGCTTATGGAGATCCCAATGGGCCGATCATGACTTTGTACGGACGGCCTCATAGTTGAATCGTACGGACGACGGACGAGTGTCAACCGTACGGACGAGAGGCACAAGACGGTTTCCTCGACCCGGATACTTTCTCACTTGATTCTACTCGAGTCAAGATGGATCCTTTTCTTCATTTGGTTCAATAATCTAGTCATATTTGACTCCAAAAACACTAACCAAGCTTCTGATTGCCTCTCGAAGCTTTGTGGGTGTGGCCGAAGTCCTATGAGTTTTTGGTTTTGGAGCATCTAAACGGAAAAACACTACTTTAGCTTACGGGATCTAGTTGCGGTTCTAGTTCTTATACCCTATCATACACACGATATCTAGTCATTTTGACTCCAAAAACACTAACCAAGCTTCTTAACGCCTCTTAAAGCTTGGTGGGTGTGGCCGAAGTCCTATGAGTTTTTGGTTTTGGAGTATCTAAACGGAAAAACACTACTTTAGCTTACGGGATCCAGTTGCGGTTCTAGTTCTTATACCCAATCATACAAACGTTATCTAGTCATATTTTACTCCAAAAACACTAACCAAGCTTCTTATTGCTTCTCAAATCTTTGTGGGTGTGGCCGAAGTCCTATGAGTTTTCGGTTTTGGAGCTTCTAAACGGAAAAACACTACTTTAGCTTTTGGGATCCGGTTGCGGTTCTAGTTCTTATACCCAATCATAAACACGAGATCTAGTCATATTTGACTCCAAAAACACTAACCAAGCTTCTTATTGCTTCTCAAATCTTTGTGGGTGTGGCCGAAGTCCTATGAGTTTTCGGTTTTGGAGCTTCTAAACGGAAAAACACTACTTTAGCTTTTGGGATCCGGTTGCGGTTCTAGTTCTTATACCCAATCATAAACACGAGATCTAGTCATATTTGACTCCAAAAACACTAACCAAGCTTCTTATTGCTTCTCAAATCTTTGTGGGTGTGGCCGAAGTCCTATGAGTTTTCGGTTTTGGAGCTTCTAAACGGAAAAACACTCCTTTAGCTTTTGGGATCCGGTTGCGGTTCTAGTTCTTATACCCAATCATACACACGAGTATCTAGTCATATTTGACTCCAAAAACACTAACCAAGCTTCTTATTGCCTCTCAAAGCTTTGTGGGTGTGGCCGAAGTCCTATGAGTTTTTGGTTTTGGAGCATCTAAACGGAAAAACACTACTTTAGCTTATGGGATCCGGTTGCGGTTCTAGTTCTTATACCCAATCATACACACGAGATCTAGTCATATTTGACTCCAAAAACACTAACCAAGCTTCTTACGCCTCTCAAAGCTTTGTGGGTGTGGCCGAAGTCCTATGAGTTTTTGGTTTTGGAGCATCTAAACGGAAAAACACTACTTTAGCTTACGGGATCCGGTTGCGGTTCTAGTTCTTATACCCAATCATACACACGAGATCTAGTCATATTTGACTCCAAAAACACTAACCAAGCTTCTTATTGCCTCTCAAAGCTTTGTGGGTGTGGCCGAAGTCCTATGAGTTTTTGGTTTTGGAGCATCTAAACGGAAAAACACTACTTTAGCTTACGGGATCCGGTTGCGGTTCTAGTTCTTATACCCAATCATAAACACGAGATCTAGTCATATTTGACTCCAAAAACACTAACCAAGCTTCTTATTGCTTCTCAAATCTTTGTGGGTGTGGCCGAAGTCCTATGAGTTTTCGGTTTTGGAGCTTCTAAACGGAAAAACACTACTTTAGCTTTTGGGATCCGGTTGCGGTTCTAGTTCTTATACCCAATCATAAACACGAGATCTAGTCATATTTGACTCCAAAAACACTAACCAAGCTTCTTATTGCTTCTCAAATCTTTGTGGGTGTGGCCGAAGTCCTATGAGTTTTCGGTTTTGGAGCTTCTAAACGGAAAAACACTACTTTAGCTTTTGGGATCCGGTTAGGGTTCTAGTTCTTATACCCAATCATAAACACGAGATCTAGTCATATTTGACTCCAAAAACACTAACCAAGCTTCTTATTGCTTCTCAAATCTTTGTGGGTGTGGCCGAAGTCCTATGAGTTTTCGGTTTTGGAGCTTCTAAACGGAAAAACACTCCTTTAGCTTTTGGGATCCGGTTAGGGTTCTAGTTCTTATACCCAATCATAAACACGAGATCTAGTCATATTTGACTCCAAAAACACTAACCAAGCTTCTTATTGCTTCTCAAATCTTTGTGGGTGTGGCCGAAGTCCTATGAGTTTTCGGTTTTGGAGCTTCTAAACGGAAAAACACTACTTTAGCTTTTGGGATCCGGTTGCGGTTCTAGTTCTTATACCCAATCATAAACACGAGATCTAGTCATATTTGACTCCAAAAACACTAACCAAGCTTCTTATTGCTTCTCAAATCTTTGTGGGTGTGGCCGAAGTCCTATGAGTTTTCGGTTTTGGAGCTTCTAAACGGAAAAACACTACTTTAGCTTTTGGGATCCGGTTGCGGTTCTAGTTCTTATACCCAATCATAAACACGAGATCTAGTCATATTTGACTCCAAAAACACTAACCAAGCTTCTTATTGCTTCTCAAATCTTTGTGGGTGTGGCCGAAGTCCTATGAGTTTTCGGTTTTGGAGCTTCTAAACGGAAAAACACTACTTTAGCTTTTGGGATCCGGTTGCGGTTCTAGTTCTTATACCCAATCATAAACACGAGATCTAGTCATATTTGACTCCAAAAACACTAACCAAGCTTCTTATTGCTTCTCAAATCTTTGTGGGTGTGGCCGAAGTCCTATGAGTTTTCGGTTTTGGAGCTTCTAAACGGAAAAACACTACTTTAGCTTTTGGGATCCGGTTGCGGTTCTAGTTCTTATACCCAATCATAAACACGAGATCTAGTCATATTTGACTCCAAAAACACTAACCAAGCTTCTTATTGCTTCTCAAATCTTTGTGGGTGTGGCCGAAGTCCTATGAGTTTTTGGTTTTGGAGCTTCTAAACGGAAAAACACTACTTTAGCTTTTGGGATCCGGTTGCGGTTCTAGTTCTTATACCCAATCATAAACACGAGATCTAGTCATATTTGACTCCAAAAACACTAACCAAGCTTCTTATTGCTTCTCAAATCTTTGTGGGTGTGGCCGAAGTCCTATGAGTTTTCGGTTTTGGAGCTTCTAAACGGAAAAACACTACTTTAGCTTTTGGGATCCGGTTGCGGTTCTAGTTCTTATACCCAATCATAAACACGAGATCTAGTCATATTTGACTCCAAAAACACTAACCAAGCTTCTTATTGCTTCTCAAATCTTTGTGGGTGTGGCCGAAGTCCTATGAGTTTTCGGTTTTGGAGCTTCTAAACGGAAAAAACACTACTTTAGCTTTTGGGATCCGGTTGCGGTTCTAGTTCTTATACCCAATCATAAACACGAGATCTAGTCATATTTGACTCCAAAAACACTAACCAAGCTTCTTATTGCTTCTCAAATCTTTGTGGGTGTGGCCGAAGTCCTATGAGTTTTCGGTTTTGGAGCTTCTAAACGGAAAAACACTACTTTAGCTTTTGGGATCCGGTTGCGGTTCTAGTTCTTATACCCAATCATAAACACGAGATCTAGTCATATTTGACTCCAAAAACACTAACCAAGCTTCTTATTGCTTCTCAAATCTTTGTGGGTGTGGCCGAAGTCCTATGAGTTTTCGGTTTTGGAGCTTCTAAACGGAAAAAACACTACTTTAGCTTTTGGGATCCGGTTGCGGTTCTAGTTCTTATACCCAATCATAAACACGAGATCTAGTCATATTTGACTCCAAAAACACTAACCAAGCTTCTTATTGCTTCTCAAATCTTTGTGGGTGTGGCCGAAGTCCTATGAGTTTTCGGTTTTGGAGCTTCTAAACGGAAAAACACTACTTTAGCTTTTGGGATCCGGTTGCGGTTCTAGTTCTTATACCCAATCATAAACACGAGATCTAGTCATATTTGACTCCAAAAACACTAACCAAGCTTCTTATTGCTTCTCAAATCTTTGTGGGTGTGGCCGAAGTCCTATGAGTTTTCGGTTTTGGAGCTTCTAAACGGAAAAACACTACTTTAGCTTTTGGGATCCGGTTGCGGTTCTAGTTCTTATACCCAATCATAAACACGAGATCTAGTCATATTTGACTCCAAAAACACTAACCAAGCTTCTTATTGCTTCTCAAATCTTTGTGGGTGTGGCCGAAGTCCTATGAGTTTTCGGTTTTGGAGCTTCTAAACGGAAAAACACTACTTTAGCTTTTGGGATCCGGTTGCGGTTCTAGTTCTTATACCCAATCATAAACACGAGATCTAGTCATATTTGACTCCAAAAACACTAACCAAGCTTCTTATTGCTTCTCAAATCTTTGTGGGTGTGGCCGAAGTCCTATGAGTTTTCGGTTTTGGAGCTTCTAAACGGAAAAAACACTACTTTAGCTTTTGGGATCCGGTTGCGGTTCTAGTTCTTATACCCAATCATAAACACGAGATCTAGTCATATTTGACTCCAAAAACACTAACCAAGCTTCTTATTGCTTCTCAAATCTTTGTGGGTGTGGCCGAAGTCCTATGAGTTTTCGGTTTTGGAGCTTCTAAACGGAAAAAACACTACTTTAGCTTTTGGGATCCGGTTGCGGTTCTAGTTCTTATACCCAATCATAAACACGAGATCTAGTCATATTTGACTCCAAAAACACTAACCAAGCTTCTTATTGCTTCTCAAATCTTTGTGGGTGTGGCCGAAGTCCTATGAGTTTTCGGTTTTGGAGCTTCTAAACGGAAAAACACTACTTTAGCTTTTGGGATCCGGTTGCGGTTCTAGTTCTTATACCCAATCATAAACACGAGATCTAGTCATATTTGACTCCAAAAACACTAACCAAGCTTCTTATTGCTTCTCAAATCTTTGTGGGTGTGGCCGAAGTCCTATGAGTTTTCGGTTTTGGAGCTTCTAAACGGAAAAACACTACTTTAGCTTTTGGGATCCGGTTGCGGTTCTAGTTCTTATACCCAATCATAAACACGAGATCTAGTCATATTTGACTCCAAAAACACTAACCAAGCTTCTTATTGCTTCTCAAATCTTTGTGGGTGTGGCCGAAGTCCTATGAGTTTTCGGTTTTGGAGCTTCTAAACGGAAAAACACTACTTTAGCTTTTGGGATCCGGTTGCGGTTCTAGTTCTTATACCCAATCATAAACACGAGATCTAGTCATATTTGACTCCAAAAACACTAACCAAGCTTCTTATTGCTTCTCAAATCTTTGTGGGTGTGGCCGAAGTCCTATGAGTTTTCGGTTTTGGAGCTTCTAAACGGAAAAACACTACTTTAGCTTTTGGGATCCGGTTGCGGTTCTAGTTCTTATACCCAATCATAAACACGAGATCTAGTCATATTTGACTCCAAAAACACTAACCAAGCTTCTTATTGCTTCTCAAATCTTTGTGGGTGTGGCCGAAGTCCTATGAGTTTTCGGTTTTGGAGCTTCTAAACGGAAAAAACAGTACTTTAGCTTTTGGGATCCGGTTGCGGTTCTAGTTCTTATACCCAATCATAAACACGAGATCTAGTCATATTTGACTCCAAAAACACTAACCAAGCTTCTTATTGCTTCTCAAATCTTTGTGGGTGTGGCCGAAGTCCTATGAGTTTTCGGTTTTGGAGCTTCTAAACGGAAAAACACTACTTTAGCTTTTGGGATCCGGTTGCGGTTCTAGTTCTTATACCCAATCATAAACACGAGATCTAGTCATATTTGACTCCAAAAACACTAACCAAGCTTCTTATTGCTTCTCAAATCTTTGTGGGTGTGGCCGAAGTCCTATGAGTTTTCGGTTTTGGAGCTTCTAAACGGAAAAAACACTACTTTAGCTTTTGGGATCCGGTTGCGGTTCTAGTTCTTATACCCAATCATAAACACGAGATCTAGTCATATTTGACTCCAAAAACACTAACCAAGCTTCTTATTGCTTCTCAAATCTTTGTGGGTGTGGCCGAAGTCCTATGAGTTTTCGGTTTTGGAGCTTCTAAACGGAAAAACACTACTTTAGCTTTTGGGATCCGGTTGCGGTTCTAGTTCTTATACCCAATCATAAACACGAGATCTAGTCATATTTGACTCCAAAAACACTAACCAAGCTTCTTATTGCTTCTCAAATCTTTGTGGGTGTGGCCGAAGTCCTATGAGTTTTCGGTTTTGGAGCTTCTAAACGGAAAAACACTACTTTAGCTTTTGGGATCCGGTTGCGGTTCTAGTTCTTATACCCAATCATAAACACGAGATCTAGTCATATTTGACTCCAAAAACACTAACCAAGCTTCTTATTGCTTCTCAAATCTTTGTGGGTGTGGCCGAAGTCCTATGAGTTTTCGGTTTTGGAGCTTCTAAACGGAAAAACAGTACTTTAGCTTTTGGGATCCGGTTGCGGTTCTAGTTCTTATACCCAATCATAAACACGAGATCTAGTCATATTTGACTCCAAAAACACTAACCAAGCTTCTTATTGCTCTCAAGCTTTGTGGGTGTGGCCG
>LR999455.1:6140254-6180666 GCA_905216605.1 Arabidopsis arenosa | reverse complement strand
AGTCCTATGAGTTTTTGGTTTCGGAGCCTCTAAACGGAAAAAAACACTACTTAGCTTACGGATCCGGTTGCGGTTCTAGTTCTTATACCCAATCATAAAAACGTTATCTAGTCATATTTGACTCCAAAAACACTAACCAAGCTTCTTATTGCCTCTCAAAGCTTTGTGGGTGTGGCCGAAGTCCTATGAGATTTCGGGTTTGGAGGTTCTAAACGGAAAAACACTACTTTAGCTTACGGGATCCGGTTGCTGTTCTAGTTCATATACCCAATCATACACACGTTTTCTAGTCATATTTGACCCCAAAAACACTAACCAAGCTTCCTAATGCCTCTCAAAGCTTTGTGGGTGTGGCCGAAGTCCTATGAGTTTTTGGTTTTGGAGCTTCTAAACGGAAAAAACACTACTTTAGCTTACGGGATCCGGTTGCTGTTCTAGTTCATATACCCAATCATACACACGTTTTCTAGTCATATTTGACTCCAAAAACACTAACCAAGCTTCTTAATGCCTCTCAAAGCTTTGTGGGTGTGGCCGAAGTCCTATGAGTTTTTGGTTTTGGAGCTTCTAAACTGAAAAAACACTACATTAGCTTACGGGATCCGGTTGCGGTTCTAGTCCTTATACCCTATCAAACACACGAGATCTAGTCATATTTGACTCCAAAAACACTAACCAAGCTTCTTAACGCCTCTCAAAGCTTTGTGGGTGTGGCCGAAGTCTTATAAGTTTTCGGTATTGGAGTTTCTAAACGGAAAAAACACTACTTTAGCTTACGGGATCCAGTTGCGGTTCTAGTTCTTATACCCAATCATACACACGTTTTCTAGTCATATTTGACCCCAAAAACACTAACCAAGCTTCCTAATGCCTCTCAAAGCTTTGTGGGTGTGGCCGAAGTCCTATGAGTTTTTGGTTTTAGAGCTTCTAAACGGAAAAACACTACTTTAGCTTACGGGATCCGGTTGCTGTTCTAGTTCATATACCCAATCATACACACGTTTTCTAGTCATATTTGACTCCAAAAACACTAACCAAGCTTCTTAATGCCTCTCAAAGCTTTGTGGGTGTGGCCGAAGTCCTATGAGTTTTTGGTTTCGGAGCCTCTAAACGGAAAAACACTACTTTAGCTTACGGGATCCGGTTGCGGTTCTAGTTCTTATACCCAATCATAAAAACGTTATCTAGTCATATTTGACTCCAAAAACACTAACCAAGCTTCTTATTGCCTCTCAAAGCTTTGTGGGTATGGCCGAAGTCCTATGAGATTTCGGGTTTGGAGGTTCTAAACGGAAAAACACTACTTTAGCTTACGGGATCCGGTTGTTGTTCTAGTTCATATACCCAATCATACACACGTTTTCTAGTCATATTTGACTCCAAAACACTAGCCAAGCTTCTTAATGCCTCTCAAAGCTTTGTGGGTGTGGCCGAAGTCCTATGAGTTTTTGGTTTTGGAGCTTCTAAACTGAAAAAACACTACTTTAGCTTACGGGATCCGGTTGCGGTTCTAGTCCTTATACCCTATCATACACACGAGATCTAGTCATATTTGACTCCAAAAACACTAACCAAGCTTCTTAACGCCTCTCAAAGCTTTGTGGGTGTGGCCGAAGTCTTATGAGTTTTCGGTATTGGAGTTTCTAAACGGAAAAACACTACTTTAGCTTACGGGATCCAGTTGCGGTTCTAGTTCTTATACCCAATCATACACACGTTTTCTAGTCATATTTGACCCCAAAAACACTAACCAAGCTTCCTAATGCCTCTCAAAGCTTTGTGGGTGTGGCCGAAGTCCTATGAGTTTTTGGTTTTGGAGCTTCTAAACGGAAAAAACACTACTTTAGCTTACGGGAACCGGTTGCTGTTCTAGTTCATATACCCAATCATACACACGTTTTCTAGTCATATTTGACTCCAAAAACACTAACCAAGCTTCTTAATGCCTCTCAAAGCTTTGTGGGTGTGGCCGAAGTCCTATGAGTTTTTGGTTTCTGATGTGATCCTAGAAAGCACCAAAGACTTGGAATGCGGAAATGAGCTTGAACCCGTGGAGCAGCATGAAGCAAGGAAGCAGCTTGAACCAGAGGAGCAGAATGAACCCGAGGATGAGCTTGTAGCTGCGGAAGTTCTATTGAAGAAGCTGATCAAACCACCTTGGCTTGGAGAAATAGCTAAGCCAATTGGATTCAACAATGGGAGAGTGAGTCAGTTGTACTCTTTTTCCCTAGCAAGGTTTTGTCCCACTGGGTTTTCCTTGTTAGGTTTTTAATGAGGCAATTGTCTCACTCCATCATAGCCCATTTGTTGAATCAGAAGCCCAAGGACTCTTTTGCAACAAAGGCCCACGTCCAAGAGAAGGAGAAGAGTCATTTTCGAGTTCAAACATGTCTTTTAATTCTGTTGTCTTTTTCTAGGTCTTGTTGCTTGTCTTCTCATCTTCTCTCTTCTCTATTTATACTCTCTGTAACTCTGTGAGACATTTCATCTATCTTTCTAATCAAAAACCTTTTAAGTTAGATCATCTCTCTTAGGTGTGTAATATCCTGGAGAAATCCTGTTCTTTCTTTGGTGTGTCATATCCAGAGAAGGTTCAGTCGGTATATCAGAGGCTTTCCGCATCCTCTGTGCGACCATTCGATCCCCCACTATACCACTCGATCTACTCAAACTCATCACTCAATCATCACTCTAGCACATCCGTTCCACTCGAGCTTCACTCTTGACCATCACTCGAGTACCACCAGTTTCACTCGAACAGCACCCAGGACGACCATCCCAGATCCCTACTCGAGTAGGCTACTCGAACAGAACCCAATACGACCATCTGAGACACTTACTCGAGCATCACTCAATTCACTTGATCTTCGCTATTCGACTGTTCAACTTCCTACTCGATCTCATACTCGAATGATACAAGTCTATTCCATTCACTCAACCAGTTTCAGAGTTAAAGATTCAAGGGAATTCGTATCAAGTGGTATCAGAGCAAAACTCTGAAAGGAATGATGTCTCACCATGGAGGAAAAACCAGCAGCAACAACAACCAGCTCTTGGTTGAAGCTATGACAGAGCTTATGGATACCAAATTGAATGCTTTCTTCAACAATCTTCATCAGATGTCAAGATCTGCAAGGAGAAACAAAAAGCAACAGCAGCAGATCCCACAACCAAGGAGACCCCAGGAGAAACCAAATTGGAGAAGCGGATCAGCCAGAGACGATTCCAAGTATGACTATCATCATCGCAGCGAACAGAGAAGTATTGAGCAAGATAAGCATCTTCAGGACAAGATACAAAGACAAAGGCGTATTGAGGAATTGGAAAAGGAGATGCTCGAAACACTTAATGCTTTTACGAATAGCCAAAAGAAGAGTCCAGCCAATCGCCAACCAATTGGTACTGAAGAAACGAAGAAGAGATCAAGTTGTCCTGAGGAGAAGCTAGCTGTTCAAGAGCCAGAATCAAATCAATCCTTACCAATCTGCAATGAACCTGAGGTGCTGCAAGAAAAAGCTGAGAACAACATTAGAGCGGATGTGGAGACTCAACAAGACACAACAGTTCAAGAGCAACCAAAGAACAAAACTGTGAAGAATCTTACCTTTCCCAGGGAGTCATTGGAAGCTAACTTTGATTTTTCTGTTATTCAATCTTCTCTTGTGTCTGAAAATAAACAGGCTTGTGAAAAACTGACCCAATTAGAACCGGTGCACCCGAGTAGTATTGTTTCTTTTCCACAGGTCCTAGAAAAAAATTTATCAGGAGAAGAACAAAGGAGTTTCCCATTGGCTAAAGATATGGAGCAGCTGCCTGACTTTGTGCCAGAACCAAACCTAATGCCTATTCCTTCTTACTACTCAAGAAAGCACTGTAAGGATATTGAATTGGTTAGGATAGAGCCTAATTTGTTTGTGTTAGTTTCTGCTGAAGAGGAAAAATGTTTTGGTCTAGAAAGAGTGAAAGAATTTAGAGTTTCAGATTCTGTTCTTAGCAGCGTGCTTACTAGCTTTGAAAGACTCACACCTGAAACGTTTATAAAACCAAAATGTCTTTCAATTGATCAATGGCATGAAATACATTTTTCTCTAAATATTTCTAAGTTTAGTAGCGCTAAGTTGATTGGAGCTAGATCTGAACCTAGGATGTCTAGGACGTTTTCTACTGTGAAAAGGCCACTTGAATCTGCTTTATTTGCTTCAGAATCACTCTATGAAAGTAGCGATCATTTAGAATCTGAATCAAAAGTTTTAGGCTGTGAAAACTTGTTAAAGCATCATCATAAGGAGCTATTTGATCCCTCACGCACATTTGATGTGTTTCCTTTAGTGTTTGTGAAAGATCATGAAAAACAGGTTAAGGATGCTATTTCAAACACTAGGAGGAGTGATGCTTTTGCTAATCCTTTTGATTGTGGATCAAAAGAGCACATGGATCAGGCTTGGTCCCAAATGAAAGAAAGCAGAGAGAGTAAAGCAAGGACTTATCTCTTTGGAGTTTGGAACTGGAAGTACCTAAGGAAAACAACTGCCATTGCAAAAGGATGCTCTACTCTAAAATATTACTTTCCTAATGTTTACTTTTGTTGTGTCTTGTTCTTTGTGTCTACACTTTTTCCTTTTGATGTAGGAGACTTGGATTTGAGGTCAAATCCCTTTCAAGTGGAGGGAGATGATATGATCTTGCAAGAGCAAGCAGCTGAAGAAGAACTTGAACATGAGCTTGACCATACATCATTCAACTCGATCGAGCTTGCTACTACACACGGAATCAACTTGGAGAAGGAGCTCAAGCTTAGACCGGATGAAGCATTGATCATAATAACATGTCCTATGACTTTTTCCAGAGCCAAGAATTTCAAGCAAGACATTGGAGGGCTACTTAACAGACGAATTAAGCCACCTGATTTAGAAGTTCTCTCACCTAGTTTCTTTGTGAGAACTGGAGTTGCAGTAGTTACGATGCTGGATAAGAAACCCATTTCTTATTTCAGGATGATCTTTGAAGTTGGAGAACAAGTATGGGTTTGGTTGAAGAAGAAACGATTTCTAGCTGAAAAGATGTCCAAGCAGATTGACAGTACATTCAACATAATACGACGAGTCAACCAAAATGCTTATCAACTTGAGCTACAAGGTAAGTATAATTTGAGTTCAGGTTTTGAAGTTTCTGACTTGGTTCTTTCAAATGCAGAAATATCGGATTTGAGGTCAAATCTTTTTCAAGTGGGAGAGGATGATGTGATCCTAGAAAGCACCAAAGACTTGGAATGTGGAAATGAGCTTGAACCCGTGGAGCAGCATGAAGCAAGGAAGCAGCTTGAACCAGAGGAGCAGAATGAACCCGAGGATGAGCTTGTAGCTGCGGAAGTTCTATTGAAGAAGCTGATCAAACCACCTTGGCTTGGAGAAATAGCTAAGCCAACTGGATTCAACAATGGGAGAGTGAGTCAGTTGTACTCTTTTTCCCTAGCAAGGTTTTGTCCCACTGGGTTTTCCTTGTTAGGTTTTTAATGAGGCAATTGTCTCACTCCATCATAGCCCATTTGTTGAATCAGAAGCCCAAGGACTCTTTTGCAACAAAGGCCCACGTCCAAGAGAAGGAGAAGAGTCATTTTCGAGTTCAAACATGTCTTTTAATTCTGTTGTCTTTTTCTAGGTCTTGTTGCTTGTCTTCTCATCTTCTCTCTTCTCTATTTATACTCTCTGTAACTCTGTGAGACATTTCATCTATCTTTCTAATCAAAAACCTTTTAAGTTAGATCATCTCTCTTAGGTGTGTAATATCCTGGAGAAATCCTGTTCTTTCTTTGGTGTGTCATATCCAGAGAAGGTTCAGTCGGTATATCAGAGGCTTTCCGCATCCTCTGTGCGACCATTCGATCCCCCACTATACCACTCGATCTACTCAAACTCATCACTCAATCATCACTCTAGCACATCCGTTCCACTCGATCTGCACTACTCGAGCTTCACTCTTGACCATCACTCGAGTACCACCAGTTTCACTCGAACAGCACCCAGGACGACCATCCCAGATCCCTACTCGAGTAGGCTACTCGAACAGAACCCAATACGACCATCTGAAACACTTACTCGAGCATCACTCAATTCACTTGATCTTCGCTATTCGACTGTTCAACTTCCTACTCGATCTCATACTCGAATGATACAAGTCTATTCCATTCACTCAACCAGTTTCAGAGTTAAAGATTCAAGGGAATTCGTATCAGTTTCGGAGCCTTTAAACGGAAAAACACTACTTTAGCTTACGGGATCCGGTTGCGGTTCTAGTTCTTATACCCAATCATAAAAACTTTATCTAGTCATATTTGACTCCAAAAACACTAACCAAGCTTCTTATTGCCTCTCATAGCTTTGTGGGTATGGCCGAAGTCCTATGAGATTTCGGGTTTGGAGGTTCTAAACGGAAAAACACTACTTTAGCTTACGGGATCCGGTTGCGGTTCTAGTTCATATTTGACTCCAATAACACTAACCAAGATTCTTAACGCCTCTCAAAGCTTTGTGGGTGTGGCCGAAGTCCTATGAGTTTTTGGTTTTGGAGCTTCTAAACGGAAAAAACACTATTTTAGCTTACGGGATCCGGTTGCGGTTCTAGTTCTTATACCCAATCAAACAAACGTTTTCTAGTCATATTTGACACCAAAAGCACTAACCAAGCTTCTTATTGCCTCTCAAAGCTTTGTGGGTATGGCCGAAGTCCTATGAGTTTTCGGTATTGGAGTTTCTAAACGGAAAAAAACTACTTTGCTTACGGGATCCAGTTGCGGTTCTAGTTCTTATACCCAATCATACAAACGTTTTCTAGTCATATTTGACCCCAAAAACACTAACCAAGCTTCTTAATGCCTCTCAAAGCTTTGTGGGTGTGGCCGAAGTCCTATGAGTTTTTGGTTTTGGAGCTTCTAAACGGAAAAACACTACTTTAGCTTACGGGATCCGGTTGTTGTTCTAGTTCATATACCCAATCATACACACGTTTTCTAGTCATATTTGACTCCAAAAACACTAACCAAGCTTCTTAATGCCTCTCAAAGCTTTGTGGGTGTGGCCGAAGTCCTATGAGTTTTTGGTTTTGGAGCTTCTAAACGGAAAAACACTACTTTAGCTTACGGGATCCGGTTGCGGTTCTAGTTCTTATACCCAATCATACACACGATATCTAGTCATATTTGACTCCAAAAACACTAACCAAGCTTCTTAATGCCTCTCAAAGCTTTGTGGGTGTGGCCGAAGTCCTATGAGTTTTTGGTTTTGGAGCTTCTAAACGGAAAAACACTACTTTAGCTTACGGGATCCGGTTGCGGTTCTAGTTCTTATACCCAATCATACACACGTTATCTAGTCATATTTGACTCCAAAAACACTAACCAAGCTTCTTATTGCCTCTCAAAGCTTTGTGGGTGTGGCCGAAGTCCTATGAGTTTTCGGTTTTGGAGCTTCTAAACGGAAAAACACTACTTTAGCTTACGGGATCCGGTTGCGGTTCTAGTTCTTATACCCAATCATACACACGTTATCTAGTCATATTTGACTCCAAAAACACTAACCAAGCTTCTTAATGCCTCTCAAAGCTTTGTGGGTGTGGCCGAAGTCCTATGAGTTTTTGGTTTTGGAGCTTCTAAACGGAAAAACACTACTTTAGCTTACGGGATCCGGTTGCTGTTCTAGTTCATATACCCAATCATACACACGTTTTCTAGTCATATTTGACTCCAAAAACACTAACCAAGCTTCTTAATGCCTCTCAAAGCTTTGTGGGTGTGGCCGAAGTCCTATGAGTTTTTGGTTTTGGAGCTTCTAAACTGAAAAACACTACTTTAGCTTACGGGATCCGGTTGCGGTTCTAGTTCTTATACCCTATCATACACACGAGATCTAGTCATATTTGACTCCAAAAACACTAACCAAGCTTCTTAACGCCTCTCAAAGCTTTGTGGGTGTGGCCGAAGTCCTATGAGTTTTTGGTTTTGGAGCTTCTAAACGGAAAAACACTACTTTAGCTTACGGGATCCGGTTGCGGTTCTAGTTCTTATACCCAATCATACAAACGTTATCTAGTCATATTTGACTCCAAAAACACTAACCAAGCTTCTTATTGCCTCTCAAAGCTTTGTGGGTATGGCCGAAGTCCTATGAGTTTTCGGTTTTGGAGTTTCTAAACGGAAAAACACTACTTTAGCTTACGGGATCCAGTTGCGGTTCTAGTTCTTATACCCAATCATACACACGTTTTCTAGTCATATTTGACTCCAAAAACACTAACCAAGCTTCTTAATGCCTCTCAAAGCTTTGTGGGTGTGGCCGAAGTCCTATGAGTTTTCGGTTTTGGAGTTTCTAAACGGAAAAACACTACTTTAGCTTACGGGATCCAGTTGCGGTTCTAGTTCTTATACCCAATCATACACACGTTTTCTAGTCATATTTGACTCCAAAAACACTAACCAAGCTTCTAATGCCTCTCAAAGCTTTGTGGGTGTGGCCGAAGTCCTATGAGTTTTTGGTTTTGGAGCTTCTAAACGGAAAAACACTACTTTAGCTTACGGGATCCGGTTGCTGTTCTAGTTCATATACCCAATCATACACACGTTTTCTAGTCATATTTGACTCCAAAAACACTAACCAAGCTTCTTAATGCCTCTCAAAGCTTTGTGGGTGTGGCCGAAGTCCTATGAGTTTTTGGTTTCGGAGCCTCTAAACGGAAAAACACTACTTTAGCTTACGGGATCCGGTTGCGGTTCTAGTTCTTATACCCAATCATAAAAACGTTATCTAGTCATATTTGACTCCAAAAACACTAACCAAGCTTCTTATTGCCTCTCATAGCTTTGTGGGTATGGCCGAAGTCCTATGAGATTTCGGGTTTGGAGGTTCTAAACGGAAAAACACTACTTTAGCTTACGGGATCCGGTTGCGGTTCTAGTTCTTATACCCTATCATACACACGAGATCTAGTCATATTTGACTCCAATAACACTAACCAAGCTTCTTAACGCCTCTCAAAGCTTTGTGGGTGTGGCCGAAGTCCTATGAGTTTTTGGTTTTGGAGCTTCTAAACGGAAAAACACTACTTTAGCTTACGGGATCTGGTTGCGGTTCTAGTTCTTATACCCAATCATACAAACGTTTTCTAGTCATATTTGACTCCAAAAACACTAACCAAGCTTCTTATTGCCTCTCAAAGCTTTGTGGGTATGGCCGAAGTCCTATGAGTTTTCGGTTTTGGAGCTTCTAAACGGAAAAACACTACTTTAGCTTACGGGATCCAGTTGCGGTTCTAGTTCTTATACCCAATCATACACACGTTTTCTAGTCATATTTGACTCCAAAAACACTAACCAAGCTTCTTAATGCCTCTCAAAGCTTTGTGGGTGTGGCCGAAGTCCTATGAGTTTTTGGTTTTGGAGCTTCTAAACGGAAAAACACTACTTTAGCTTACGGGATCCGGTTGCGGTTCTAGTTCTTATACCCAATCATACACACGTTTCTAGTCATATTTGACTCCAAAAACACTAACCAAGCTTCTTAATGCCTCTCAAAGCTTTGTGGGTGTGGCCGAAGTCCTATGAGTTTTTGGTTTTGGAGCTTCTAAACGGAAAAACACTACTTTAGCTTACGGGATCCGGTTGCGGTTCTAGTTCTTATACCCAATCATACACACGATATCTAGTCATATTTGACTCCAAAAACACTAACCAAGCTTCTTATTGCCTCTCAAAGCTTTGTGGGTGTGGCCGAAGTCCTATGAGTTTTTGGTTTTGGAGCTTCTAAACGGAAAAACACTACTTTAGCTTACGGGATCCGGTTGCGGTTCTAGTTCTTATACCCAATCATACAAACGTTTTCTAGTCATATTTGACTCCAAAAACACTAACCAAGCTTCTTATTGCCTCTCAAAGCTTTGTGGGTGTGGCCGAAGTCCTATGAGTTTTTGGTTTTGGAGCTTCTAAACGGAAAAACACTACTTTAGCTTACGGGATCCGGTTGCGGTTCTAGTTCTTATACCCAATCATACACACGTTTTCTAGTCATATTTGACTCCAAAAACACTAACCAAGCTTCTTATTGCCTCTCAAAGCTTTGTGGGTGTGGCCGAAGTCCTATGAGTTTTCGGTTTTGGAGCTTCTAAACGGAAAAACACTACTTTAGCTTACGGGATCCGGTTGCGGTTCTAGTTCTTATACCCAATCATACACACGTTATCTAGTCATATTTGACTCCAAAAACACTAACCAAGCTTCTTATTGCCTCTCAAAGCTTTGTGGGTGTGGCCGAAGTCCTATGAGTTTTTGGTTTTGGAGCTTCTAAACGGAAAAAACACTACTTTAGCTTACGGGATCCGGTTGCGGTTCTAGTTCTTATACCCAATCATACACACGTTATCTAGTCATATTTGACTCCAAAAACACTAACCAAGCTTCTTATTGCCTCTCAAAGCTTTGTGGGTGTGGCCGAAGTCCTATGAGTTTTCGGTTTTGGAGCTTCTAAACGGAAAAACACTACTTTAGCTTACGGGATCCGGTTGCGGTTCTAGTTCTTATACCCAATCATACACACGAGATCTAGTCATATTTGACTCCAAAAACACTAACCAAGCTTCTTATGCCTCTCAAAGCTTTGTGGGTGTGGCCGAAGTCCTATGAGTTTTTGGTTTTGGAGCTTCTAAACGGAAAAACACTACTTTAGCTTACGGGATCCGGTTGCGGTTCTAGTTCTTATACCCAATCATACACACGATATCTAGTCATATTTGACTCCAAAAACACTAACCAAGCTTCTTATTGCCTCTCAAAGCTTTGTGGGTGTGGCCGAAGTCCTATGAGTTTTTGGTTTTGGAGCTTCTAAACGGAAAAACACTACTTTAGCTTACGGGATCCGGTTGCGGTTCTAGTTCTTATACCCAATCATACACACGTTATCTAGTCATATTTGACTCCAAAAACACTAACCAAGCTTCTTATGCCTCTCAAAGCTTTGTGGGTGTGGCCGAAGTCCTATGAGTTTTTGGTTTTGGAGCTTCTAAACGGAAAAACACTACTTTAGCTTACGGGATCCGGTTGCGGTTCTAGTTCTTATACCCAATCATACACACGTTATCTAGTCATATTTGACTCCAAAAACACTAACCAAGCTTCTTATTGCCTCTCAAAGCTTTGTGGGTGTGGCCGAAGTCCTATGAGTTTTTGGTTTTGGAGCTTCTAAACGGAAAAACACTACTTTAGCTTACGGGATCCGGTTGCGGTTCTAGTTCTTATACCCAATCATACACACGTTATCTAGTCATATTTGACTCCAAAAACACTAACCAAGCTTCTTATTGCCTCTCAAAGCTTTGTGGGTGTGGCCGAAGTCCTATGAGTTTTTGGTTTTGGAGCTTCTAAACGGAAAAACACTACTTTAGCTTACGGGATCCGGTTGCGGTTCTAGTTCTTATACCCAATCATACACACGAGATCTAGTCATATTTGACTCCAAAAACACTAACCAAGCTTCTTAATGCCTCTCAAAGCTTTGTGGGTGTGGCCGAAGTCCTATGAGTTTTTGGTTTTGGAGCTTCTAAACGGAAAAACACTACTTTAGCTTACGGGATCCGGTTGCGGTTCTAGTTCTTATACCCAATCATACAAACGTTATCTAGTCATATTTGACTCCAAAAACACTAACCAAGCTTCTTATTGCCTCTCAAAGCTTTGTGGGTATGGCCGAAGTCCTATGAGTTTTCGGTTTTGGAGTTTCTAAACGGAAAAACACTACTTTAGCTTACGGGATCCAGTTGCGGTTCTAGTTCTTATACCCAATCATACACACGTTTCTAGTCATATTTGACTCCAAAAACACTAACCAAGCTTCTTAATGCCTCTCAAAGCTTTGTGGGTGTGGCCGAAGTCCTATGAGTTTTTGGTTTTGGAGCTTCTAAACGGAAAAACACTACTTTAGCTTACGGGATCCGGTTGCGGTTCTAGTTCTTATACCCAATCATACACACGTTTTCTAGTCATATTTGACTCCAAAAACACTAACCAAGCTTCTTAATGCCTCTCAAAGCTTTGTGGGTGTGGCCGAAGTCCTATGAGTTTTTGGTTTTGGAGCTTCTAAACGGAAAAACACTACTTTAGCTTACGGGATCCGGTTGCGGTTCTAGTTCTTATACCCAATCATACACACGTTATCTAGTCATATTTGACTCCAAAAACACTAACCAAGCTTCTTATGCCTCTCAAAGCTTTGTGGGTGTGGCCGAAGTCCTATGAGTTTTTGGTTTTGGAGCTTCTAAACGGAAAAACACTACTTTAGCTTACGGGATCCGGTTGCGGTTCTAGTTCTTATACCCAATCATACAAACGTTATCTAGTCATATTTGACTCCAAAAACACTAACCAAGCTTCTTATTGCCTCTCAAAGCTTTGTGGGTATGGCCGAAGTCCTATGAGTTTTTGGTTTTGGAGCTTCTAAACGGAAAAACACTACTTTAGCTTACGGGATCCGGTTGCGGTTCTAGTTCTTATACCCAATCATACACACGTTATCTAGTCATATTTGACTCCAAAAACACTAACCAAGCTTCTTATTGCCTCTCAAAGCTTTGTGGGTGTGGCCGAAGTCCTATGAGTTTTTGGTTTTGGAGCTTCTAAACGGAAAAACACTACTTTAGCTTACGGGATCCGGTTGCGGTTCTAGTTCTTATACCCAATCATACACACGTTATCTAGTCATATTTGACTCCAAAAACACTAACCAAGCTTCTTATGCCTCTCAAAGCTTTGTGGGTGTGGCCGAAGTCCTATGAGTTTTTGGTTTTGGAGCTTCTAAACGGAAAAACACTACTTTAGCTTACGGGATCCGGTTGCGGTTCTAGTTCTTATACCCAATCATACACACGTTATCTAGTCATATTTGACTCCAAAAACACTAACCAAGCTTCTTAATGCCTCTCAAAGCTTTGTGGGTGTGGCCGAAGTCCTATGAGTTTTTGGTTTTGGAGCTTCTAAACGGAAAAACACTACTTTAGCTTACGGGATCCGGTTGCGGTTCTAGTTCTTATACCCAATCATACACACGTTATCTAGTCATATTTGACTCCAAAAACACTAACCAAGCTTCTTATTGCCTCTCAAAGCTTTGT
The DNA here is from genome assembly GCA_905216605.1 of Arabidopsis arenosa. NCBI lineage: Eukaryota > Viridiplantae > Streptophyta > Magnoliopsida > Brassicales > Brassicaceae > Arabidopsis > Arabidopsis arenosa. Next base: position 6,167,520 of record LR999455.1, on the reverse strand, counting down.
GGGTGTGGCCGAAGTCCTATGAGTTTTCGGTTTTGGAGCTTTCTAAACGGAAAAACACTACTTTAGCTTACGGGATCCGGTTGCGGTTCTAGTTCTTATACCCAATCATACACACGTTTTCTAGTCATATTTGACTCCAAAAACACTAACCAAGCTTCTTAATGCCTCTCAAAGCTTTGTGGGTGTGGCCGAAGTCCTATGAGTTTTTGGTTTTGGAGCTTCTAAACGGAAAAACACTACTTTAGCTTACGGGATCCGGTTGCGGTTCTAGTTCTTATACCCAATCATACACACGTTATCTAGTCATATTTGACTCCAAAAACACTAACCAAGCTTCTTATTGCCTCTCAAAGCTTTGTGGGTATGGCCGAAGTCCTATGAGTTTTCGGTTTTGGAGCTTCTAAACGGAAAAACACTACTTTAGCTTACGGGATCCGGTTGCGGTTCTAGTTCTTATACCCAATCATACACACGATATCTAGTCATATTTGACTCCAAAAACACTAACCAAGCTTCTTAATGCCTCTCAAAGCTTTGTGGGTGTGGCCGAAGTCCTATGAGTTTTTGGTTTTGGAGCTTCTAAACGGAAAAACACTACTTTAGCTTACGGGATCCGGTTGCGGTTCTAGTTCTTATACCCAATCATACACACGTTATCTAGTCATATTTGACTCCAAAAACACTAACCAAGCTTCTTATTGCCTCTCAAAGCTTTGTGGGTGTGGCCGAAGTCCTATGAGTTTTTGGTTTTGGAGCTTCTAAACGGAAAAACACTACTTTAGCTTACGGGATCCGGTTGCGGTTCTAGTTCTTATACCCAATCATACACACGTTATCTAGTCATATTTGACTCCAAAAACACTAACCAAGCTTCTTATGCCTCTCAAAGCTTTGTGGGTGTGGCCGAAGTCCTATGAGTTTTTGGTTTTGGAGCTTCTAAACGGAAAAACACTACTTTAGCTTACGGGATCCGGTTGCGGTTCTAGTTCTTATACCCAATCATACACACGTTATCTAGTCATATTTGACTCCAAAAACACTAACCAAGCTTCTTATTGCCTCTCAAAGCTTTGTGGGTGTGGCCGAAGTCCTATGAGTTTTCGGTTTTGGAGCTTCTAAACGGAAAAACACTACTTTAGCTTACGGGATCCGGTTGCGGTTCTAGTTCTTATACCCAATCATACACACGTTATCTAGTCATATTTGACTCCAAAAACACTAACCAAGCTTCTTATTGCCTTTCAAAGCTTTGTGGTTATGGCCGAAGTCCTATGAGTTTTCGGTTTTGGAGCTTCTAAATGGAAAAAACACTACTTTAGCTTATAGGATCCCGTTGCGGTTCTAGGTGTTATACCCAATCATACACACGTGATCAAGTCATATTGGACTCCAAAAACAATAACCAAGCTTCTTATTGCCTCTCAAAGCTTTGTGGTTATGGCCGAAGTCCTATGAGTTTTCGGTTTTGAGCTTCTAAACGGAAAAACACTACTTTAGCTTACGGGATCCGGTTGCGGTTCTAGGTGTTATACCCAATCATACACACGTGATCTAGTCATATTTGACTCCAAAACACTAACCAAGCTTCTTATTGCCTCTCAAAGCTTTGTGGTTATGGCCGAAGTCCTATGAGTTTTCGGTTTTGGAGCTTCTAAACGGAAAAACACTACTTTAGCTTACGGGATCCCGTTGCGGTTCTAGGTGTTATACCCAATCATACACACGTGATCTAGCCATATTTGACTCCAAAAACACTAACCAAGCTTCTTATTGCCTCTCAAAGCTTTGTGGTTATGGCCGAAGTCCTATGAGTTTTCGGTTTTGGAGCTTCTAAACGGAAAAACACTACTTTAGCTTACGGGATCCAAGTTGCGGTTCTAGGTGTTATACCCAATCATACACACGTGATCTAGTCATATTTGACTCCAAAAACACTAACCAAGCTTCTTATTGCCTCTCAAAGCTTTGTAGTTATGGCCGAAGTCCTATGAGTTTTCGGTTTTGAGCTTCTAAACGGAAAAACACTACTTTAGCTTACATGATCCAATTAGCGGTTCTAGGTGTTATACCCAATCATACACACGTGATCTAGCCATATTTGACTCCAAAAACACTAACCAAGCTTCTTATTGCCTCTCAAAGCTTTGTGGTTATGGCCGAAGTCCTATGAGTTTTCGGTTTTGGAGCTTCTAAACGGAAAAACACTACTTTAGCTTATAGGATCCCGTTGCGGTTCTAGGTGTTATACCCAATCATACACACGTGATCTAGTCATATTTGACTCCAAAAACACTAACCAAGCTTCTTATTGCCTCTCAAAGCTTTGTGGTTATGGCCGAAGTCCTATGAGTTTTCGGTTTTGGAGCTTCTAAACGGAAAAACACTACTTTAGCTTACGGGATCCAATTGCGGTTCTAGGTGTTATACCCAATCATACACACGTGATCTAGCCATATTTGACTCCAAAAACACTAACCAAGCTTCTTATTGCCTCTCAAAGCTTTGTGGTTATGGCCGAAGTCCTATGAGTTTTCGGTTTTGAGCTTCTAAACGGAAAAACACTACTTAGCTTACAGGATCCAGTTGCGGTTCTAGGTGTTATACCCAATCATACACACGTGATCTAGCCATATTTGACTCCAAAAACACTAACCAAGCTTCTTATTGCCTCTCAAAGCTTTGTGGTTATGGCCGAAGTCCTATGAGTTTTCGGTTTTTGATCTTCTAAACGGAAAAACACTACTTTAGCTTACGGGATCCAATTGCGGTTCTAGGTGTTATACCCAATCATACACACGTGATCTAGCCATATTTGACTCCAAAAACACTAACCAAGCTTCTTATTGCCTCTCAAATCTTTGTGGTTATGGCCAAAGTCCTATGAGTTTCGGTTTTTGAGCTTCTAAACGGAAAAACACTACTTTAGCTTACGGGATCCAGTTGCGGTTCTAGGTGTTATACCCAATCATACACACGTGATCTAGTCATATTTGACTCCAAAAACACTAACCAAGCTTCTTATTGCCTCTCAAAGCTTTGTGGTTATGGCCGAAGTCCTATGAGTTTTCGGTTTTGGAGCTTCTAAACGGAAAAACACTACTTTAGCTTATAGGATCCCGTTGCGGTTCTAGGTGTTATACCCAATCGTACACACGTGATCTAGTCATATTTGACTCCAAAACACTAACCAAGCTTCTTATTGCCTCTCAAAGTTTTGTAGTTATGGCCGAAGTCCTATGCAGTTTTCGGTTTTTGAGCTTCTAAACGGAAAAACACTACTTTAGCTTACATGATCCAATTGCGGTTCTAGGTGTTATACCCAATCATACACACGTGATCTAGCCATATTTGACTCCAAAAACACTAACCAAGCTTCTTATTGCCTCTCAAAGCTTTGTGGTTATGGCCGAAGTCCTATGAGGTTTCAGTTTTGGAGCTTCTAAACGGAAAAACACTACATTAGCTTATAGGATCCGTTGCGGTTCTAGGTGTTATACCCAATCATACACACGAGACCTAGTCATATTTGACTCCAAAAACACTAACCAAGCTTCTTATTGCCTCTCAAAGCTTTGTGGTTATGGCCGAAGTCCTATGAGTTTTCGGTTTTTGAGCTTCTAAACGGAAAAACACTACTTTAGCTTACGGGATCCAGTTGCGGTTCTAGGTGTTATATGATATGTCTATATTTCACTAGTTTTTACCATGCATTTACATCTCATTTAGTCTAGTTTCATCCTTGTTTCATGTCTTTAACACTTAGTTTGCATCACTTATCTCCACTTTGAGCATTTAGGATCGTTCTACATCTATGTTGCATATATTCTTGCATTTTGGCATTGTATCAGGTGTTTTTAGGTTCTGAAGAGCTGCGTAGGAGTATGTACTCGAGTTCATGCTCGAGCAGCACCTGGGATCCTTGTCCGAGCAGAAGCGTTGAAGCACAAGTCTTCAGCGTTTAACCAGACCACTCGACCAAGACACTCGGACTGCCTACTCGAGTTCACTTGATAGCATCACCAGAGCAGACTGCATGAAGAATGGAAAACCTACTCGAGTACCTACTCGAGTCTCTACTCGAGTTCACCTGAGAGCTTCACTCCAGCAAGATGCAACCTTTGAAGAGAAGTCTACTCGACCAATACTACTCGAGTACCAACTCGAGTAGACCTTAAACCGACTTTCTATTTTGTCATTTTGTGTACTAGGGTTTTCTACTTTGACTATAAATAGACCTCTTAGGGCTTTGCCCAAAGGATCTCGTTTTTAGCCTCTGAGCAATATTTTCTGCAAACTTTTGTAATCCAAATTACTTTTGATCCTTTGAGTTTTTGCAATTACTTTCCTTCTTCAAAGTTGTTTATCTTGCTTTGATCTATAACATATGAAGTTTTTAGCGATTTCTGGGTTTGTGCAATTTTCTGGGTTTGTGTTCTTGAGCATGTCTGAGTAGTGGATTAGGGTTCTTGAGGATGGGATAGATTAGGTGTGGAATCCTTAGTTTATTTAGGTGGTTAAGTGTAGAATTGCTTGATTCCCTTCTGGTTTAGTAGTCTTAATGCTATTTCCTCTCTGATCAATTGGAAGTTGATCTCAGACATTTCCACACCCACAAGGTGTTTGATGAAATGTCTGAACAAACTTTTCCAGAGATTTGCATACTCTAGCCCAAGAGATTGGATGTTTAGAATGCTTATTGACTAGATTAGATTGAATCATAATGCCTGCTAGGTTATATTTCTTCAATGAGAATTGAGTATGAAAGTGATTTAGCTTGAGAATCTCTGTCACGAGAGTGGATTGATTTGTATTCGAATCTATTGTCTAGGGATAGCTTGATTGAGTTTGTTAACCACCTAGGTAGACTAAGGAGACTGCCATAATCGATTACCCCATTCCTCAGGACCTTTTATCTCATTTGATTGCTTATCTCTTACTTGTTGCTCACCTGTTGCTTACCTGTTGCTTATTGCTGCTTAGTATTGATAGTTCTTTCTCTTTATGCATGATCACTCCTGTTCTGTAGTTTTATCGCTTATGCATGATCGCTTAGGATTGCTAGATAACAAAACAATATTCTGCTTGGCTTGACTTAGTTATCTCTGAGCATATCTTGATTGATAGTAAGAGCACCTGATTGGATTGATAACCTCTTATACTGCAATGACATGAAAGTATATTAGGGTAATTGATAGTAAAAACCTAGTATCAATTTGGCGCCGTTGCCATTTGGGTGTCTGCTTGTTACATTCAAGATTTTAGAATTGCTAAGATCAAGTTCTTTCTTTACTTTGGTTACTAACTACTCTCTTCAACTGCTTGTTTTTGTGTTCCAGGCACTAGCTCGAGTACATACTCAACACGTGCATGCAAACTCGTTCTAAAGGTTCTGACAATCTCATCAGCTACAGAGACAACATCAATCGTTTAGCTCGTGAGTTGAGAGAGCGTAGAGACAGAGACGGTTGTGAACAGCACAATCCAGTTGCTATGGAACCACAAGATCAAGATAATCACGGAGTTGGTATACCAAGGAACATTGGTGATGGTGATGCACCACGCAACCATCAACAGAGACAGGGCATCGTTCCACCTCCTGTCCAGAACAACAATTTCGAGATCAAGAGTGGATTGATCTCAATGATTCAAGGTAACAAGTTTCATGGGTTGCCTCTGGAAGATCCCTTGGATCACTTGGATAACTTTGATAGGCTCTGCAGCCTCACCAAGATAAATGGTGTTAGTGAGGACAGTTTCAAGCTGCGTCTGTTTCCCTTCTCGCTGGGCGACAAAGCACACCACTGGGAGAAAACACTACCTGCTGGCTCCATCACATCTTGGGACGATTGCAAGAAGGCCTTCTTAACTAAGTTCTTCTCAAATTCAAGAACCGCTCGTCTAAGGAATGAAATCTCCAGTTTCACCCAAAAGCAGTCTGAATCCATTTGTGAGGCCTGGGAGAGATTCAAAGGCTACACTATACAGTGTCCACACCATGGTTTCAAGAAGGCTTCACTACTCAGCACACTCTACAGGGGAGTTTTGCCCAAGATCAGAATGTTGCTAGACACTGCCTCTAATGGGAATTTCTTGAACAAGGATGTTGAGGAAGGCTGGGAATTGATAGAGAACTTAGCTCTATCCGATGGTAACTATAATGAGGATTTTGATCGCTCCAACAGAGGTATTGGAGATTTGGATGCGAAGCATAGTAAAGATATCAAGGCTCTCAACGATAAGTTGGATAAGATTCTGCTTACTCAACAGAAGCAAGTCCACTATATCACTGAAGAAGAGCACTATCAAATCAAGAAGGGGAGAATACTCAGGATGCAGAAGTTAGCTACGTTCAGAACCAAGGTGGCTACAACAAGGGCTACAACCCCTACAAGCCTGCTCATCCTAATCTATCTTACCGGAGCACGAATGTTGCAAACCCTCAAGATCAGGTTTACCCTCAGCAACAACAGAACCAGTCCAAGCCATTCGTTCCATACAATCAAGGCTTTGTCCCAAAGCAGCAGTTTAGTGGAGGTTATCAACAACATAATCCACCACCCGGTTTTGCACAGCAACCCCAACAAGCTCCACCTGCACAAGATCAAGACAAGGTTCAGCAAATGCTTCAGCAGATTCTACAAGGTCAAGCTACTGGTGCTATGGTTCTTGATAAGAAATTGGCTGATATTCAAAACAAAGTCGACTGCTCCTACAATGATCTAAATGTCAAGTTTGAGGCTCTAAACTCCAAGGTGAAGTACATGGAGAGCCAAGCTGCCTCTACTTCTGCACCGAAACATCCCGGACAACTACCCGGGAAAGCTATTCAGAATCCAAGAGAGTATGCTAATGCAATTCAACTCCGCAGTGGTCGAGAGCTGCGTGCTCGACCTAACCAAGATCCTGTCACTGAGGACAGTGAGGTTCAAGAAGGGGAGGATTCTATTCAGAATGAAACTCCAGTAGAAGACACCACTAAGCTCGACCAGGATACTCCACCTAGGGATCAAGCTAAGAGTCCCCAGATCAAAGAACCAGTTGTTGATAAGAGTAAGAAGAAAACTTTTGTTCCACCGCCCTACAAGCCCAAAATACCATTCCCAGGAAGATTCAAGAGGGACATCATTGAGAAGTACAGAGCCATGTTTGCTAAACACATCAAAGAACTTGAAGTAAGGATGCCTCTCATTGATGCTTTCATGCTAATTCCAGATTCTCACAAGTTCTTGAAAGACATGGTAATGGAGAGAATTCAGGAAGTACAAGGAATGGTAGTGTTGAGCCATGAATGCAGTGCTATCATACAGAAGAAGATCATACCAAAGAAGCTTGGGGATCCCGGCTCGTTTACTCTTCCCTGTTCACTAGGCCCTTTGTTCTTCAACAAATGCCTATGTGATCTAGGTGCATCAGTCAGTTTGATGCCACTCTCAGTAGCAAGAAGACTCGGTTTCAACAGGTACAAGTCCTGCCAAATCCAACTAATCTTAGCCGACAGATCCGTAAGAGTCCCTCATGGTATGTTAGAGGACCTACCTGTCAGAATAGGAAGGGTAGAGATCCCTACAGACTTCGTTGTTCTAGAAATGGATGAAGAGCCAAAGGACCCTCTCATACTAGGGAGACCTTTCTTAGCTACTGCTGGAGCTCTCATTGATGTCAGAAGAGGTAAGATCGACTTAAACCTCGGTGAAGATTTCAAGATGACATTCGACATCACTAAGACGATGAAGAAACCTACCATTGACGGACAAGTGTTCTACATAGAAGAAATGGATCGTTTAGCTGACGAACTGCTTGAAGAGCTTACTGAAGAAGACTACCTACAGAGTGCTCTTACTAAAGATGGAGAAGAGGGATTCTTACACTTAGAGACTTTGGGTTATAAGAAGCTTTTAGACTCACATAAAGAAGTAGAAGATCCAGAGTACTTTGAAGAGCTGATTGTGTCTCCAACAGAGGTTTTGGCAGTAACTGAGGACGATTCAGCAACTACTCAAGCATGCTACTCGAGTAGCAACTCGAGCAGACCGTCTGAGGAGGCCGAAGATACACACTCGAGTATACCACTCGAGATACCATCAACTTGTGCATCAGACGACTGGTCTGAACTTAAAGCTCCGAAAGTTGATCTTAAACCGCTCCCTCAAGGTCTAAGGTACGCATTCCTTGGAACAAACTCTACTTACCCTGTGATCATAAATGCTGCATTGAATGATGATGAAGTGAATTTGCTGTTGTCTGAGCTTAGGAAGTATAGAAAAGCTATCGGTTATTCATTGTCTGATATAAAAGGAATTTCACCTAGCTTATGCAATCATAGAATTCACCTTGAAAACGAATCCTATTCTAGTATTGAACCACAGAGAAGGTTAAACCCTAACTTGAAAGAAGTAGGTGAAAAAGGAAATTCTTAAATTGTTTGATGCTGATGTTATTTATCCAATCTCTGATAGTACATGGGTTTCACCTGTTCACTGTGTGCCTAAGAAGGGAGGAATGACTGTTGTTAGAAATGAAAAAGATGAATTAATTCCTACTAGGACTATAACCGGACATAGGATGTGTATCGACTATAGGAAATTAAACGCTGCATCTAGAAAAGATCATTTTCCTTTGCCATTCATTGATCAGATGCTAGAACGCTTAGCTAATCATCCATATTACTGCTTTCTTGACGAATATAGTGGTTTCTTTCAAATACCGATTCACCCTAATGATCAAGAAAAAACCACTTTTACATGTCCTTATGGAACTTTTGCCTATAAGAGAATGCCATTTGGTCTATGCAATGCTCCTGCAACTTTTCAGAGGTGTATGATCCTCTATTTTCTCGGATTTGATCGAGGAGATGGTGGAGGTCTTCATGGACGATTTTTCGGTCTATGGCTCCTCCTTCTCCTCATGTTTGTTGAATCTTTGCAGGGTGTTGGCCAGGTGTGAAGAGACTAATCTTGTTCTCAATTGGGAGAAGTGCCATTTTATGGTCAGGGAAGGCATTGTGTTGGGTCATAAGATATCTGAGAAGGGTATAGAGGTTGACAAGGGTAAAATTGAAGTGATGATGCAGTTACAGCCACCAAAGACAGTCAAAGACATCAGAAGTTTCCTTGGCCACGCTGGGTTCTACAGGAGGTTTATTAAAGATTTCTCCAAGATAGCCAGACCATTAACAAGACTTCTATGCAAAGAGGCGGAGTTCGAATTTGATGAAGATTGCCTCAAAGCTTTCCATACCATCAAGGAAGCTTTGGTAACTGCTCCTGTTGTTCAAGCTCCTAATTGGGACTATCCGTTCGAGATTATGTGTGACGCTTCAGATTACGCTGTGGGAGCTGTATTAGGCCAGAGAATCGACAAGAAACTTCACGTTATATACTACGCCAGCAGGACTCTAGATGAAGCCCAAGGAAGGTATGCAACAACGGAGAAGGAGCTTCTAGCTGTTGTATTTGCCTTTGAGAAGTTCAGGAGCTATTTGGTTGGATCCAAGGTCACTGTCTATACTGACCACGCTGCTCTGAGACATATATATGCCAAGAAGGACACTAAGCCAAGACTGTTAAGGTGGATACTGCTTCTGCAAGAGTTTGATATGGAAATAGTAGACAAGAAAGGGATTGAGAATGGTGCAGCTGACCATCTTTCAAGAATGAGAATGGAAGAAGCTACTCCGATAGACGATTCAATGCCTGAAGAGCAGCTGTTAGCCATCAAGAGTTACGAAATAGTGTACAACAAGAAGGAAATCGAAGTAGCTTGTGCTGTCAAGGAAGAAAAGTTTCCATGGTATGCTGACCTTGTGAATTATCTTATCTGTGGAGAGATCCCCAAATACCTTGATGCTTACCAGAAGAAGAAGTTCTTTAGAGACATCAACCACTACTACTGGGATGAACCCTATTTGTATAAGAAGGGTACTGATGGCCTATTTAGAAGGTGTATTGCTGAAGAGGAAGTTCAAGGAGTGCTGGAACACTGTCATGGTTCTGCTTATGGCGGTCACTTTGCTACCTTCAAGACAGTACAGAAGGTTCTACAAGCCGGCCTTTGGTGGCCTTCCATGTTTAAAGATGCATATGGATTCATTGCTAAATGTGATCCCTGCCAGAGAATGGGAAACATCACCAGGAGGAATGAAATGCCACAGAACCCTATCCTAGAGGTAGAAGTCTTTGATGTGTGGGGAATTGATTTCATGGGACCATTCAATCCTGCTTCTTATGGTAATAAGTACATCCTAGTTGCTGTGGATTACGTCTCCAAATGGGTTGAGGCCATTGCATCTCCAACTAATGATCATAAGGTTGTCTTAAAGCTGTTTAAGAGCATCATATTCCCCAGATTTGGTATCCCTAAAGCTGTGATCAGTGATGGAGGTTCCCATTTTATCAACAAGGTCTTTGAGAGTCTGTTAAAGAAGCACGGTGTAAAACACAAGGTAGCTACTCCCTATCATCCTCAGACTAGCGGGCAAGTAGAAGTATCCAACCGTCAGATCAAGGCCATACTCGCAAGAGTTGTTGGAGTTTCAAAGAGAGACTGGTCTACCAAGTTAGATGATACACTTTGGGCATACCGGACTGCATACAAGACGCCAATAGGAAGGACACCATTTCAGATGCTGTACGGGAAGTCATGTCATCTTCCAGTTGAGGTAGAGTATAAAGCAATCTGGGCTACTAAGTTACTGAACTTGGATATCAAAGAAGCTCAAGAGAAGAGATCGGTTGACCTGCACGAACTTGAGGAAATAAGGCTTGAAGCTTATGAAAGTTCAAAAGTGTATAAGGAGAGAACAAAAGCTTTCCATGACAAGAAGATTACACCAAAAGACCTCAAGGTTGGAGACCAAGTCTTACTGTTCAACTCCAGACTCAAGTTATTTCCCGGAAAGCTCAAGTCACGGTGGTCCGGTCCTTTCACTATCAAAGAAGTTCTACCATTTGGTACAGTATCACTGTTTGCTAAGGATGGTTCAGAGTTCAGAGTGAATGGCCAAAGAGTCAAGAAGTATCTTGCAGACAGTATCATTCCTGAAGGAGCAACAGTTCATCTTCAGGAACCTCTCAGCACTTAAAAGGGAGTATGAAAAGTCAAGCTAAAGACTTAAAACAAGCTCACTTGGGAGGAATTCCCATGTTTATCTCTGTAAATAATGCCTTATTTCTTGTTATTTTTAATGTGTTTCTTTAGTGATTTTGATTTACAGGAAAAGAAAGAAGGTTTTGGTTCAGGAAAAGCTCAGGAAATGTTTTTGGAAAAAAATGCTACAGTACCCGAACAGTAACTCGAGTAGCTTCCAACATACTGGTCCCACACTCTGAAAAAGACAACTTTTTGTCTCCTTATCTTTCCAAACCCTCCTCCACTCATTTTAAACACCCAAAATCTCACCTTATCTCTTTATAAAACGAAATCTCTCTCCTCTCCTTACCTCCACTCGATTTAAACTCGAGTACAATCCCCACCACTCATTCAAAATCGTTCAAGAAAAAATCTCATCTCATGAACTCGAGATAAAAGCTTCCACACCTCCTATCCACATGTTTTAAAACGCCAAACACCTTATCTTCTCATTTTATCTCCTTCACTATCATTCTCACCACAAAATTTTTTTCCTTATCTCTTCATCACCTCTCAAACTCGACAATCCTCACCACACTCCATCACTCTCGTTTTCCCTCATTTGGAAACCAAGAACTCTCACTTCTCTGCATCACTCGAGTTTCACGATACCAGTTCGAGTGGTCCTAGTTCGAGTAGCCAACCGTTCGTTCTCAAGTTCATTCGGTTCATGGTCGAGTGTAGGGAGGTTCTGTTCTGTTCTGCTCGAGTCTTCGCCGGTTTCAGTTCGAGTGCTTCATACTCGAGTCTATTTCTTCAGTGTTCTAGTGGATACGAGTTCAACCGGTTCTAGTTCGTAAGGATCCTGTTCGAGTGACTGTTGGTTCGTGGAGAAAGGAGCACCGGTTTGTTTCTCTCATTCCACACTCGATTTACTCTCTAGTTTGTTACAATTTCGATTTATCAACCCTCTTAAGCATTTTAATCGGTGATAAACAAACTAAGCTGGAGTATAGTCATGAATAGGTCGAGTATAGTCTCTGTTGTGGTCGAGTAGAATTCGTTTGGTCTTGACACTCATTTTAAAACGTGTTACTCGAGTAGTAATCATCTTGAATTCGAGTACGATTTTTGATTGGTCGAGTATGGTTCATTTTGTTCAATATTGACTTGTTTTACTCTGTTTAGCTCGAGTACTATAGCTCTTGGTCGAGTACGGATTAATATTGCTCAAGATTGAATCGGTTTGCTCTGTTTTGGTTTGTGTTTGGTACTAACATACTAATATTTGGTTTTGAGTTGATTCCTCTCAGGTTTTGACTATGAATATCCACAGAATTGCTACAAAAGCCAGGAGAAAGGCTTTGTTTCCAGAACCAAAACTACAACGCATTCCCTCCTCAACCATAGCCCGAAAACTCTCTCAGTCCAGTAATATGCTTGATGCAAGAAGAAGAAAAGAAGGGTATAAAGGTTTTGAGGTCATCCCTAGTGAGTCAAGTGAGGAAACAGAGGAGATAGAGGAACGAGATGAGTATGCGCTTGAGATAAGCCATTCAAGCCAAGAAACAGAGGAGATTGAGCCTCTTGAGCAGTTCACTCGACCACCTAGGTCGGGTAGCCGGTTTGTGGTTACAGAAGAAGAAGCAATGCTCGAGGAAGAAGCTGCAGCAGAAACCCGAGCACCAGTAAGCGCAATCAGGGCTAGTAGGCCAAAGAGAGGTGGTTCAAGTCAGTCTTCCAGAGATCGAGCAGAGATTTCTCGCGGGAAGCGGCCTGTAATGGAGCCGATGCAGTTGGTTGATGAAGATATCGAGTATGAGCGTGAGATAGGTCCAGCTGCAAGGGTTACTAGACCAGTGAAGAAGGGGAAGAAAGCGAAGGATACTGAATCAGTCCTTACCCGCCATGATTACCACGCTATGTTCTCGCAGCATGAGTTTCTGGGGACGAGATATCCTCACCGGGAGACAATGGTAGAACTCGGGATTTCTGATGATGTCGAGTATCTCTTCCGCCAATGTCACCTCCATACACACATGTTCAGACCTATGGAGGGTTTCCGAGAAGAGACAATTCAGTTTCTGTCGTCACTTGGTGTGGTCATATATGAGGACCAGTCTGTGATTGAGTCCAAGAAGAGTGTTGGTTATTTGATCTTCAATGTCTACGAGAGGGAGTACACTCTCACCATCGAGCAGTTAGAGGTGTTGTTCGGGTTTCCTAGTGGTCCAGGAACGATTCCATGGTTTGAGAGAGAGGAGTTGCTATCATTCTGGAAGACTATTGGTGATGAGAAGAAAGAGTTTTCATCCTCCAGGAGCAAAGGTAGTGAGATAAGAAGTCCAGTGCTCAGGTACTTTCACAAAGCATTAGCTAGTGCCTTCTTTGCGAGGGAAACCACTGGAACTTTAGTGAATGGCGAGCTGGAGATCATGGATATAGCACTGAGGGATTTGATGTATAGCACATGTGATGGGATAGTCATGAGAGGAGATCAGTCAGGAACATCAATCTCATTCTATCTGTTGGAGCAGCTGCTGAGTTACAGAGGATGGGTTGAGCGGTTGAACAAGCTGGAGACAAAAGGAGTGATGGCTATGGGAGGTTTAGTAACTCCAATCCTGGTAGCATGCGATGTCCCAATGCGCTCCCCAGCTACTCCGCATAGATGGATTGACATCAAGAGTCTAATCGCGTCAAAGACTTTGGCCTCCAAGAAGACAAATGGGTTGTATAGGTACAAGTTTACTCATCCTCAAGCTGGGAAATCCATCTTTCTACTCCCTTGCCCATCTCTCACTTCTGTTGGCAACTTCGCGGAGTTCATTCCACCTTTGGAATCTTTGTATACTTCTGAGAATGAGGCTGTACCTATGGAGGGTGTAGATGTAAGAATGTGGAGATTAGGTTGCGAGAATGGGACTAAGAATTGCGGAAATGAGTGTGAGAGATTAGAGAGAAAGAGATTTGATGATGAGAAAGAGAGAGAGTATCTCTTCTTACTTAATTTGGTAATTACATAGGTTACCTTTTAAAGGCTATACAAAAGGAATATCCTCTAAGGATATGCTACTTTATCTCTATGTACAACGGTCATAAAGCAAAAGTAAAAGCAATCCACGTCAAAAGCAAACCGCGTCCTCATCCTTCTTTTGAACGCGCAACGGCTCCATGGGGAAGGATCCGGATGCTTCTAGACGACTCTTGGTGTTGAACCAAGGCTAAAGGGCCGAGAGAAATCCTTATGGGCCGAGGCAAACTTTAACCGTACGGACGGCCTTCTTTCTCCGTACCGTGTAGGCTGTACCGCGGGTCGTCCCGCGGGTTGGTCTGATCGTCCCGCGGTACGGTCCGATCCTTGCACTAGAGATTTCACTCGTCCCAAACTCTTCCTTACTTGACCCGAATGACTTCTCTTGATTATTTGGTTCAATACTCCCCCTCAAGCTAACCATAGATGTATCTAGGTTAAGCTTGGATCCAAATTCAACCACCTCATTAAAAACCTTGGTGTAGAAAACCTCATGGGATAAAACTACACTCAAGGGAAAAAGAGTATGGGATATTTGGCTAAGAGGATCATGGCCGAGAGAGGTCAACGAGGCCAAGTTTGTGATGAATGTACTCACAAACTTTGGTGCTAGCTCCTTTGGTGAAGATGTCGGCCAATTGTTCTTCACTCTCGGTGTAGCAAGGTAAGATTACTCCAAGTTGAACTTGTTCTCGGACCTTGTGGCAATCTACTTCAATGTGCTTCGTTCTCTCATGGAACACTGAATTTGAGGCGATGTGAATGGCGGCTTGATTGTCGCAATGCATGGTGATTGGCTTTGGTGTGTCAATTCCGAAGTCTTTGAGGAGAGCTTTCAACCACATTAGTTCAGTTGTGAGCTTTCTCATGGCCCGGTACTCGGCTTCAGCACTTGAAAGGGAGACCACCTTTTGCTTCTTGCTTCTCCAAGTAACTAGGTTGCCACCAATGAATGTGCAATAGCCGGTGGTTGACCTTCTATCCTTCGTGTCTCCAGCATAGTCCGCATCACAATATCCCACTAGCTCCGTGTTTTTGTTGCATCCCATCCAAATGCCTTGACCCGGAGCTCCTTTGAGATATTTGAGGATGCGAGTCACCATGTTCCAATGATGTAGTGTGGGAGCTTGCATGTGTTGGCTCACTACATTCACAGCAAAGCAAATGTCAGGTCTAGTAATGGTTAGATAGATGAGCTTACCTACAAGTCTTCGATATTGTGTGACATCTTCGAAAGGCTTGTTGTCTAGCTCCCCCTTACGATTGGCCTTGTAGTCATCTTCCAAGGGAGTCCTAGCCGGTTTTGCTCCAAGTTTACCTACTTGACTAAGAAGATCAAGAGTGTACTTCCTTTGAGATAAGAAGAGACCTTCCTTTGATCTACAAACTTCTATCCCAAGGAAGTACTTTAGTTCACCAAGGTCTTTTATATCAAAAACACTCTTAAGAAAGGCTTTAGTTTCTTGAATCCCTACCTTGTCATTCCCGGAGATGATAATATCATCTACATAAACGAGAATGACTACTATACCTTCCTTGCTTGGTAGAGTGAAAAGAGTGTTGTCGGCCTCCGACTTTTTGAATCCTCTATCATACAAGGTTGTACTAAGCTTGTGGTACCAAGCTCTCGGGGATTGCTTCAAACCATAGATAGCTTTCTTGAGTTTAAAGACCTTCCCGGGTGCATTATGATCTTCAAGACCCGGTGGTGGCTTCATGTAGACTTCTTCTTCAAGTTCTCCTTGAAGAAAGGCGTTCTTAACATCCATTTGCCAAAGTTCCCACTCCAAGTTGGTAGCTAAAGATAGAACCACTCTAACCGTATGAAGCTTTGCAACCGGAGCAAACGTATCTCTATAGTCCTCCCCATACGTTTGAGTGAACCCTCTTGCAACAAGCCTAGCTTTGTAGCGTTCTATATCTCCATTGCTCTTGTACTTGATAGTGAAGACCCATTTGGAGGTCACCGCTTTCTTGCCCTTAGGTAACTCTCCTTCTTCCCAAGTATGGTTGTGTTCCATAGCTTGTCTCTCGGCGGCTATAGCATCTCTCCATACTTGATGTTCAATGGCTTCTTCATAGGTTTGAGGAATCCAATGTTGATCAATTTGTCCGAGGAAGACTTGATGTTCTTCGGGGAAGTGAGCAATGGTACACACGGCTTGAATAGGGTGAGCTACGGCTTGACTATTGTAGTAAACCCGAGTGTTCTTCCAATTTGATGGAGGGAACTTCTGTCTTTGACTTCTTCTTAGGGCTATAGGCGCTTCTTGAGAGGTAGATTCTTCGTTATGATCCGATGTAGGCAAATTTTCCTCTTCGGATAAGGTAGTCTCTTCCTCATGATCACTTGGAATCTCTCCTTCTTCAAGACTGTTTTCTTGAATGTTCTCTTGAATGTTTTCTTCTTCTTGTAAATGTTCTTCTTCTTCATGTTGTGATGTTTCTTGTTGTTGAGTTGGCTCCGGATTAGAGTTTGGTGAGTTGGTGTGGCTTTGAGAGTTGCTTACACCAAGTCTTTCCAAGATAATTCGGAGATTGCTAGCTCTATCCGAAGGTGAGTTGGTGAGATCTTGAATGTCTTCCCAATTCTTCTCTTCATAATAGCCTTTTGACTCAACAAACTTCACATCTCTTGATACAAGAACTTTCCTTGTCTCCGGAATATAACACTTGTATCCCTTTTGCGTGATTGAATATCCAATAAACATGCCCTTGACACTCTTAGGTTCAAGCTTATTCCTTTGTTCCCCTATAAGGACAAAGCAAACACAACCAAACACGCGTAAGTGATTGATAGACGGTTTATTCTTGTTAAGTACCTCAAAGGGAGAGGAGTCTTGTAGAATCTTAGTTGGTATCCGGTTGATCAAGTAGCAAGCTAGCACCACCGCATCACTCCAAAACCGTTTAGGTACATTGGTGTGAAACATCATGGATCGGGCTACTTCCATAAGGTGTCTATTCTTCCTCTCCGCTACTCCGTTTTGTTGTGGTGTATAAGGGCAGCTTGTTTGATGGATTATCCCGTGCTTGGCCAAATGTTGCTTGAAGGCATGACTTGTATATTCACCACCATTATCGGACCTAAAGATTTTGATCTTGGCATTGTAATGGTTAGTGACATAGTTTTGGAAATTAGTAAAAGCTTCAAGAACTCTATCCTTAGAAGGAAGCAATGTTAACCAAGTATATTTTGACTTCTCATCAATGAATGTGACAAAATATTTCTGATTTTCTCTAGATAAGCAAGGTGAAGTCCAAACATCCGAATGAACCAAATCAAAACAATTCTCATAGATAGTATTAGACTTGGGAAAAACAGATTTGCAATGTTTACCAAGAATACAAGCCTCACATTCATCATTTTTAAAAGAAACACTTGGTAACAAAAGACCTAAGGCACGAGAATGAGGATGACCTAATCTAGCATGCCAAATTGCATTATTCGCATAAACAAGAACAGAACTAAAGTGAGAGGCTAGAGGAGTTGAAAGCTTTGTATCTTCAAGAACATAAAGACCATCCTTTGTACCTCCATGACCAAGCACTCTACTAGTCTCAATATCCTGAAAATGAACATCATTAGGACCAAAGATAGCATAGCAATTAAGATCGGTAGTAGCTTTCTTAACGGATAACAAGTTTGATGTGAAAGTAGGCATATAGAAAGCTTTAGACTTTTTGCTAAACAATTCTAAATCACCCAATCCTTTAACCGGAATTTTATCACCATTTGCAATTATGACATTTCCTAAAGCCGGTTCAATGTTTTTCATCAACTTAGAGTCACTAATCATATGGTGAGAAGCTCCCGAATCAACAATAAGCGGTTTTAAAGAACTAAGAGCATGATAAGCGTTACCGGAAGACTCTTTGAGAGCCTTGATGAGTGCATCGAGGTCAGAACGTCTCACTAGGTCGGAGGAAGCCATCATTGCGGCTCCATTTCCTACCAAGGCTTGACTTGATGTTCCGGCTTGCTCTTGGCCTCCAAGGTTCCCTCCGGTAGCTTGATTTGCTCTCGGCTCCCTTCTTGCTGGCTTTAGGTGAGGGTGAAGGATCCAGCACTTCTCTTTGGCATGTCCACTCCTCTTGCAATGATCACACCATGGAGCTTTCCCGCGGTTGGCGTTGAAGTTCCCACGGTTGGCGGATGCAAGCTCGCTTGAGTTGCCCGAGACAAGCTCTCCTTTGCTTCCGAAAAGACCAAGAGATCCTTGCTCCTTTTGGATTTGAGAACACACTTCTTCAAGGTTTTGGAGCTTGTCGGCACGGAGGAGATGCTTGATGAGGTCGTTGTACGCCGGACTCAAGGTAAAGAGTAGACCAAAGACTTTGTCTTGCTCACGCCTCTCATTGATGACCGCCGGATCGAGAGTGTTGGGTCTCAACATCTCAAGCTCTGCCCAAAGAGACCGAAACTTCCCGAAGTGTTGAGTGAACTCCATGTCTCCTTGAGTCAGCTCATTGATGGCTTTCTTGATCTCGAAAACCCGGCTTAGGTTGGATTGATTTCCAAACACATTTTGCAAAGTTTCCCAAAGATCCTTGGGAGTCTCACAATAGGAGTATCCTTCAAGGATTGATGCTTCAAGCGAGTTTTGAAGGACGGATAAGACCATTTGGTCTTCTTGGAACCACTTGTCTTCATCAACAAGAACGATCTCCAAGCCTTCTTCGTTTGTGGTTGTCTCTCTTGGCGCTTCACTCTTGATGATGTGAGGCCAGAATCCGCGACCACACAAGATAGTCTTCATGGTTCTTGCCCAAAGCAAGTAGTTTCCTCCTTTGAGGGTAACCGGAGCACGAATCTTAGTGTTTTCCATAGTGAGAAGAATCGAAAAGAGAATGAAGATTGAAGAAGAAGAAGATTTGCAAAGAGAGTTTCGGAGAATAGAGTATGTGGAGCTTTTATGGCTCTGATACCATGTAAGAATGTGGAGATTAGGTTGCGAGAATGGGACTAAGAATTGCGGAAATGAGTGTGAGAGATTAGAGAGAAAGAGATTTGATGATGAGAAAGAGAGAGAGTATCTCTTCTTACTTAATTTGGTAATTACATAGGTTACCTTTTAAAGGCTATACAAAAGGAATATCCTCTAAGGATATGCTACTTTATCTCTATGTACAACGGTCATAAAGCAAAAGTAAAAGCAATCCACGTCAAAAGCAAACCGCGTCCTCATCCTTCTTTTGAACGCGCAACGGCTCCATGGGGAAGGATCCGGATGCTTCTAGACGACTCTTGGTGTTGAACCAAGGCTAAAGGGCCGAGAGAAATCCTTATGGGCCGAGGCAAACTTTAACCGTACGGACGACCTTCTTTCTCCGTACCGTGTAGGCTGTACCGCGGGTCGTCCCGCGGGTTGGTCTGATCGTCCCGCGGTACGGTCCGATCCTTGCACTAGAGATTTCACTCGTCCCAAACTCTTCCTTACTTGACCCGAATGACTTCTCTTGATTATTTGGTTCAATAGTAGAAGGAGAAGAAGCAGTAGCAGGGTCAGATGAGGCACAACCAATGGATGAATCAGGTGCATATGCGCCAGAGAGGTTCCACTTTCAGGACTACTCCGCGCCTAAGCAGAACAAGAGCCAGCAGGTAGCTCACAAGCATATCAGTCTCCTTCAGAAATGGAACAAGATGCAAGACAAGGTTATATCAACGCTCGCCAAGCAGTTCCATGGTCTACAGAGTAGGTTTAGTTGTTCTACATCCAGCACCGCCATTCCTAGAGACATCTCACCTAGAGAAGCACCACTCCGGAGAAGTACTTCTACACGTCCAACTCCACTCCACAGAAGCGGTTCTAAACGCCCTACACCTGTGAGTGACACTCCCTCTGCACCTGCAAGACACTCGGTCTACGAAACACGGGAACACCAAGCGCAGCCTTCTCCACCAAGACAGTCTTCTTATGAGTCGCGGGAAAGAAAGAAGAAGCGCAAGATCAAGCAGCGGTCTGCTGTCACTCGAGGAGAGCACTCGAACATACCACTCGAGCAGCAACCCGAGCAGACATTCGAGCACCATCCTGTGCAGCAGCCAGAGCACATTCCTGAGCAGCAACCCGAGTCCACTGTTCCGAGCTCATCCCAGCCAGTACCTTGGAGCTACACAAGTGAGAGCATGGATGACTACGTCTCCGCTTTCTTCACTTAGACCAGGTAACACCTCCACTTCACCATTGTTTATATCATCTTTCATTTTGTTTATCTATTGGTTTGCCCTGAGTACTCTCTTCCAAGCTTTTGTTACACAGAGGACTGTGTAATTTAAGTTTGGGGGAGGGCTCAGGGAGTATTTGACATTGTGTTTTCTGTTCTTATTTCAAATTTTGCATCATATAATCTGCATTGCATCTAAGGCATAGAAAAAACCAAAAAATTTGAAAAATTTCTGAAAATGATTTCACAAAAAAAAGAGTGTTCATGTAGTTTGCATTGTCATGTAGGATTGTTTCGTATGCAATCACTTAGGGCTGTTGCATCATGCATTTGCATTGGAGGCTATGATGATTATAACCTTGTAAATATGCTTATTCACTAAGTAGAACTCAGTGCCCAGGTTGTTAGTTCTCTAATGCATAATCGACTGAACTTGAAGTAAGACCGCACCATCTTTTGAATTCAACGCTTGACTTTCTTGTTTTTAGTCGAATCTCGCTTTGATCTGATGCCATTCCCTATCTATTTGAACTTGAATTTTGACTTATAATTATCATGCTGTGCATTGTGCTATGAACTCATGGATACCTTAAAATACTTGGACTTTCTTTTACCTTTTGATCACTCTTGCTAGTCCAAGTAGCTGACTCCCATCTTTGGAGCAGTTATTCCCCACCCTTAGCCTAAACCTTCTTTCAAGCCATTTATCATTTGTGTGTGAATGTGAGGCCTTATTCCGATTGAGCTTGGTAGAAAGTGTTAGGTCTGTAACGACAAGGATAGTATCTCATGTAGTTCTGGTTCACGCTATCTGGACCAGATAGGACTAGGTGGGTGCTTAATTCTGGGTTTGGGTTGTGTTTAAAAGAAAGAAAAGGTTGTGTTCATCATTGAAAGAAAAGAAAAAGGGAAATGAGTCCTTAGGAGAAGTAGCTAAAGTAAGAAAAGTCTAGTAAAGGATTTGGGTGTGCTAAAGTAAAGAAAAGGGGTTCTGTAAATAGCTTAAAGAGAATGGGCAAAAGCCTTGTGTTTATGAGAAGAAAGAAAAGGGAACCCTAGTTGTTAAAGAATCCTAATCCGCTAGACAGAGCAAAGTAAGAAAGCTTCTCCTAGGATAGAAAAGCAAAGAAAAGAAAGGAATGATGTGAGTAAAAGTCTGTAAATGCTTTGAGTGCAAAAGGGTAGAGTTAGGTTCATGTTCTGGGATTAGAAATAGGACCTCCATTTGAGTTGATATTGATTACATTCTGGGTAGATGGGGTCTTATCCTTGTATGCATAACTTGATACTCACCTTTAGCATTCTACTAAAGCTCAATCATTCTTGAGAGATCCCCTGTTGCGATTTAAACCAGATCTTTAAGGGACCATCTTTGTCTCTAAGCCTCTACCCTTAAGCCAAATGTGTTCATATCCAATGCATAGTATGATTCACGGTTCCTACTTAATCAATGTTAAAGGGAATGTGCTGATTTGAATGCTTGAATTGATTAAGGCAGAGGTTAGGTTGAGATGTGAAGGAGATGGCTAATGTTTTTAAGTAGAGATCAGTCAACCTTGCATTCTAGAATTAGCAACCTGGACATTGAATTCACTTACTCTGTATGCATGTTTTGGTTCTGAGTCTCCACTTTCAAACCTCTCCTCCAGCTTGATCTTTACTGTTTGCTTGAGGGCAAGCAAAGGATAAGTTTGGGGGAGTTGATATGTCTATATTTCACTAGTTTTTACCATGTATTTACATCTCATTTAGTCTAGTTTCATCCTTGTTTCATGTCTTTAACACTTAGTTTGCATCACTTATCTCCACTTTGAGCATTTAGGATCGTTCTACATATCTATTGCATACATTCTTGCATTTTGGAGTTGTATCAGGTGTTTTTAGGTTCTAAAGAGCTGCGTAGGAGTATGTACTCGAGTTCATGCTCGAAGCAGCACCTGAGATCCTTGTCAGAGCAGAAGCGTTAAAGCACAAGTCTTCAGCGTTTAACCAGACCACTCGACCAAGACACTCGGACTGCCTACTCGAGTTCACTTGATAGCATCACCAGAGCAGACTGCATGAAGAATGGAAAACCTACTCGAGTACCTACTCGAGTCTCTACTCGAGTTCACCTGAGAGCTTCACTCCAGCAAGATGCAACCTTTGAAGGATGGACTACTCGACCAATACTACTCGAGTACCAACTCGAGTAGACCTTAAACCGACTTTCTATTTTGTCTTTTGTGTACTAGGGTTTTCTACTTTGACTATAAATAGACCTCTTAGGGCTTTGCCCAAGGGATCTCGTTTTTAGCCTCTGAGCAATATTTTCTGCAAACTTTTGTAATCCAAATTACTTTTGATCCTTTGAGTTTTTGCAATTACTTTCTTCTTCAAAGTTGTTTATCTCATCTTGATCTATAACAAATGAAGTTTTCAGCGATTTCTGGGTTTGTGCAATTTTCTGGGTTTGTGTTCTTGAGCATGTCTGAGTAGTGGATTAGGGTTCTTGAGGATGGGATAGATTAGGTGTGGAATCCTTAGTTTATTTAGGTGGTTAAGTGTAGAATTGCTTGAATCCCTTCTGGATTAGTAGTACTTAGTGCTTATTCCTTTCTGATCAACTGGGATTTGAACCCAGACATTTCCACACCCACAAGGTGTTCGATGAAATGTCTGAACCAACTACTCCAGAGATTTACATACTCTAGCCCAAGAGATTGGATGTTTAGAATGTTTATTGACTATATTAGATTGAATCTTATTGCCTGCTTTGCTAGATTTCGCTAATGATGATTAGGTCTGGAATTGGTATTGCTTGAGGATCTCTGTCATGAGAGTGAATTGGTCTGTAGTTGAATCTATTGTCTAGGGATAGCCTGTTTGGATTGTTAACCACCTAAGTAGATTAAGGAGACTGCTATAATCGATTACCCTATCCTCAGGACCTTTTATCTCATTTGATTGCTTATCTCTTTACCTGTTGCTTATTTGCTTATTGCTGTTTAGTATTGATAGTTGTTTCTCTTTTTGCATGATCACTCTTGTTCTGTAGTTCTATCGTTTATGCATGATCGCTTAGGATTGCTAGATAACAAAACTCTATTCTGCCTGGCTTGACTTAGTTATCTCTGAGCATATCTTGATTGATAGTGAGAGCACCTGATTGGATTGATAACCTAAATTGCTGCAATGACATGATAGTAATCTAGGGTAATTGATAGCAAAAACCTAGTATCATTATACCCAATCATACACACGTGATCTAGTCATATTTGACTCCAAAAACACTAACCAAGCTTCTTATTGCCTCTCAAAGCTTTGTGGTTATGGCCGAAGTCCTATGAGTTTTCGGTTTTGGAGCTTCTAAACGGAAAAACACTACTTTAGCTTATAGGATCCCGTTGCGGTTCTAGGTGTTATACCCAATCGTACACACGTGATCTAGTCATATTTGACTCCAAAAACACTAACCAAGCTTCTTATTGCTTCTCAAATCTTTGTGGTTTGGCCGAAGTCCTATGAGTTTTCGGTTTTGGAGCTTCTAAACGGAAAAACACTACTTTAGCTTTTGGGATCCGGTTGCGGTTCTAGTTCTTATACCCAATCATAAACACGAGATCTAGTCATATTTGACTCCAAAAACACTAACCAAGCTTCTTATTGCTTCTCAAAGCTTTGTGGGTGTGGCCGAAGTCCTATGAGTTTTCGGTTTTGGAGCTTCTAAACGGAAAAACACTACTTTAGCTTTTGGGATCCGGTTGCGGTTCTAGTTCTTATACCCAATCATAAACACGAGATCTAGTCATATTTGACTCCAAAAACACTAACCAAGCTTCTTATTGCTTCTCAAATCTTTGTGGTGTGGCCGAAGTCCTATGAGTTTTCGGTTTTGGAGCTTCTAAACGGAAAAACACTACTTTAGCTTTTGGGATCCGGTTGCGGTTCTAGTTCTTATACCCAATCATAAACACGAGATCTAGTCATATTTGACTCCAAAAACACTAACCAAGCTTCTTATTGCTTCTCAAATCTTTGTGGGTGTGGCCGAAGTCCTATGAGTTTTCGGTTTTGGAGCTTCTAAACGGAAAAACACTACTTTAGCTTTTGGGATCCGTTGCGGTTCTAGTTCTTATACCCAATCATAAACACGAGATCTAGTCATATTTGACTCCAAAAACACTAACCAAGCTTCTTATTGCTTCTCAAATCTTTGTGGGTGTGGCCGAAGTCCTATGAGTTTTCGGTTTTGGAGCTTCTAAACGGAAAAACACTACTTTAGCTTTTGGGATCCGGTTGCGGTTCTAGTTCTTATACCCAATCATAAACACGAGATCTAGTCATATTTGACTCCAAAAACACTAACCAAGCTTCTTATTGCTTCTCAAATCTTTGTGGGTGTGGCCGAAGTCCTATGAGTTTTCGGTTTTGGAGCTTCTAAACGGAAAAACACTACTTTAGCTTTTGGGATCCGGTTGCGGTTCTAGGTGTTATACCCAATCATACACACGTGATCTAGTCATATTTGACTCCAAAAACACTAACCAAGCTTCTTATTGCCTCTCAAAGCTTTGTGGTTATGGCCGAAGTCCTATGAGTTTTCGGTTTTGGAGCTTCTAAACGGAAAAACACTACTTTAGCTTATAGGATCCCGTTGCGGTTCTAGGTGTTATACCCAATCAGTACACACGTGATCTAGTCATATTTGACTCCAAAAACACTAACCAAGCTTCTTATTGCCTTTCAAAGCTTTGTGGTTATGGCCGAAGTCCTATGAGTTTTCGGTTTTGGAGCTTCTAAACGGAAAAACACTACTTTAGCTTATAGGATCCGTTGCGGTTCTAGGTTTTATACCCAATCATACACACGTGATCAAGCCATATTTGACTCCAAAAACACTAACCAAGCTTCTTATTGCCTCTCAAAGCTTTGTGGTTATGGCCGAAGTCCTATGAGTTTTCGGTTTTTGAGCTTCTAAACGGAAAAACACTACTTTAGCTTACGGGATCCAGTTGCGGTTCTAGGTGTTATACCCAATCATACACACGTGATCTAGCCATATTTGACTCCAAAAACACTAACCAAGCTTCTTATTGCCTCTCAAAGCTTTGTAGGTTATGGCCGAAGTCCTATGAGTTTTCGGTTTTTGAGCTTCTAAACGGAAAAACACTACTTTAGCTTACGGGATCCAGTTGCGGTTCTAGGTGTTATACCCAATCATACACACGTGATCTAGTCCATATTTGACTCCAAAAACACTAACCAAGCTTCTTATTGCCTCTCAAAGCTTTGTGGTTATGGCCGAAGTCCTATGAGTTTTCGGTTTTTGAGCTTCTAAACGGAAAAAACACTACTTTAGCTTACGGGATCCAAGTTGCGGTTCTAGGTGTTATACCCAATCATACACACGTGATCTAGCCATATTTGACTCCAAAAACACTAACCAAGCTTCTTATTGCCTCTCAAAGCTTTGTGGTTATGGCCGAAGTACTATGAGTTTTCGGTTTTTGAGCTTCTAAACGGAAAAACACTACTTTAGCTTACGGGATCCAATTGCGGTTCTAGGTGTTATACCCAATAATACACACGTGATCTAGCCATATTTGACTCCAAAAACACTAACCAAGCTTCTTATTGCCTCTCAAAGCTTTGTGGTTATGGCCGAAGTCCGATGAGTTTCGGTTTTTGAGCTTCTAAACGGAAAAACACTACTTTAGCTTACGGGATCCGGTTGCGGTTCTAGGTGTTATACCCAATCATACACACGAGACCTAGTCATATTTGACTCCAAAAACACTAACCAAGCTTCTTATTGCCTCTCAAAGCTTTGTGGTTATGGCCGAAGTCCTATGAGTTTTCGGTTTTGGAGCTTCTAAACGGAAAAACACTACTTTAGCTTATAGGATCCCGTTGCGGTTCTAGGTGTTATACCCAATCGTACACACGTGATCTAGTCATATTTGACTCCAAAAACACTAACCAAGCTTCTTATTGCTTCTCAAAGCTTTGTGGGTGTGGCCGAAGTCCTATGAGTTTTCGGTTTTGGAGCTTCTAAACGGAAAAACACTACTTTAGCTTTTGGGATCCGGTTGCGGTTCTAGTTCTTATACCCAATCATA
This sequence comes from Arabidopsis arenosa, assembly GCA_905216605.1. Lineage (NCBI taxonomy): Eukaryota > Viridiplantae > Streptophyta > Magnoliopsida > Brassicales > Brassicaceae > Arabidopsis > Arabidopsis arenosa. Next base: position 6,141,147 of record LR999455.1, on the reverse strand, counting down.
CACACGAGATCTAGTCATATTTGACTCCAAAAACACTAACCAAGCTTCTTATTGCCTCTCAAAGCTTTGTGGGTGTGGCCGAAGTCCTATGAGTTTCGGTTTTTGAGCTTCTAAACGGAAAAACACTACTTTAGCTTTTGGGATCCGGTTGCGGTTCTAGTTCTTATACCCAATCATACACACGAGATCTAGTCATATTTGACTCCAAAAACACTAACCAAGCTTCTTATTGCTTCTCAAATCTTTGTGGGTGTGGCCGAAGTCCTATGAGTTTTCGGTTTTGGAGCTTCTAAACGGAAAAACACTACTTTAGCTTTTGGGATCCGTTGCGGTTCTAGTTCTTATACCCAATCATAAACACGAGATCTAGTCATATTTGACTCAAAAACACTAACCAAGCTTCTTATTGCCTCTCAAAGCTTTGTGGGTGTGGCCGAAGTCCTATGAGTTTTCGGTTTTGGAGCTTCTAAACGGAAAAACACTACTTTAGCTTTTGGGATCCGGTTGCGGTTCTAGTTCTTATACCCAATCATACACACGAGATCTAGTCATATTTGACTCCAAAAACACTAACCAAGCTTCTTATTGCCTTCTCAAAGCTTTGTGGGTGTGGCCGAAGTCCTATGAGTTTTCGGTTTTGGAGCTTCTAAACGGAAAAACACTACTTTAGCTTTTGGGATCCGGTTGCGGTTCTAGTTCTTATACCCAATCATACACACGAGATCTAGTCATATTTGACTCCAAAAACACTAACCAAGCTTCTTATTGCCTCTCAAAGCTTTGTGGGTGTGGCCGAAGTCCTATGAGTTTTCGGTTTTGGAGCTTCTAAACGGAAAAACACTACTTTAGCTTACGGGATCCGGTTGCGGTTCTAGTTCTTATACCCAATCATA
>LR999455.1:5963367-6120254 GCA_905216605.1 Arabidopsis arenosa | reverse complement strand
TTGCTCTCAGATTTGTGTTATGGATTTATTTCGGTTTTGGAGCTTCTAAACTGAAAAACACTACTTTAGCTTACGGGATCCGGTTGCGGTTCTAGTCCTTATACCCAATCAAACACACGAGATCTAGTCATATTTGACTCCAAAAACACAAACCAAGCTTCTTATTGCCTCTCAAAGCTTTGTGGGTATGGCCGAAGTCCTATGAGTTTTCGGTTTTGGAGCTTCTAAACGGAAAAACACTACTTTAGCTTACGGGATCCCGTTGCGGTTCTAGGTGTTATACTCAATCATACACACGTGATCTAGTCATATTTGACTCCAAAAACACTAACCAAGCTTCTTATTGCCTCTCAAAGCTTTGTGGTTATGGCCGAAGTCCTATGAGTTTTCGGTTTTGGAGCTTCTAAACGGAAAAACACTACTTTAGCTTACGGGATCCGGTTGCGGTTCTAGGTGTTATACCCAATCATACACACGTGATCTAGTCATATTTGACTCCAAAAACACTAACCAAGCTTCTTATTGCCTCTCAAAGCTTTGTGGTTATGGCCGAAGTCCTATGAGTTTTCGGTTTTGGAGCTTCTAAACGGAAAAACACTACTTTAGCTTACGGGATCCGGTTGCGGTTCTAGTTCTTATACCCAATCATAACACACGAGATCTAGTCATATTTGACTCCAAAAACACTAACCAAGCTTCTTATTGCCTCTCAAAGCTTTGTGGGTATGGCCGAAGTCCTATGAGTTTTCGGTTTTGGAGCTTCTAAACGGAAAAACACTACTTTAGCTTTTGGGATCCGGTTGCGGTTCTAGTTCTTATACCCAATCATAAACACGAGATCTAGTCATATTTGACTCCAAAAACACTAACCAAGCTTCTTATTGCCTCTCAAAGCTTTGTGGGTATGGCCGAAGTCCTATGAGTTTTCGGTTTTGGAGCTTCTAAACGGAAAAACACTACTTTAGCTTTCGGGATCCGGTTGCGGTTCTAGTTCTTATACCCAATCATACACACGGATCTAGTCATATTTGACTCCAAAAACACTAACCAAGCTTCTTATTGCCTCTCAAATCTTTGTGGTGTGGCCGAAGTCCTATGAGTTTTCGGTTTTGGAGCTTCTAAACGGAAAAACACTACTTTAGCTTTTGGGATCCGGTTGCGGTTCTAGTTCTTATACCCAATCATAACACACGAGATCTAGTCATATTTGACTCCAAAAACACTAACCAAGCTTCTTATTGCCTCTCAAAGCTTTGTGGTTATGGCCGAAGTCCTATGAGTTTTTCGGTTTTGGAGTTTCTAAACGGAAAAACAGTACTTTAGCTTCCGGGATCCGGTTGCGGTTCTAGTCCTTATATCCAATCAAACACACGAGATCTAGTCATATTTGACACCAAAAACACAAACCAAGCTTCTTATTGCCTCTCAAAGCTTTGTGGGTATGGCCGAAGTCCTATGAGTTTTCGGTTTTGGAGCTTCTAAACGGAAAAACACTACTTTAAATTACGGAATCCCGTTGCGGTTCTAGGTGTTATACTCAATCATACACACGTGATCTAGCCATATTTGACTCCGAAAACACTAACTAAGCTTCTTATTGCCTCTCAAAGCTTTGTGGTTATGGCAGAAGTCCTATGAGTTTTCGGTTTTGGAGCTTCTAAACAGAAAAACACTACTTTAGCTTACGGGATCCGGTTGCGGTTCTAGGTGTTATACCCAATCATACACACGTGATCTAGTCATATTTGACTCTAAAAACACTAACCAAGCTTCTTATTGCCTCTCAAAGCTTTGTGGTTATGGCCGAAGTCCTATGAGTTTTCGGTTTTGGAGCTTCTAAACGGAAAAACACTACTTTAGCTTACGGGATCCGGTTGCGGTTCTAGTCTTATACCCAATCAAACACACGAGATCTAGTCATATTTGACTCCAAAAACACAAACCAAGCTTCTTATTGCCTCTCAAAGCTTTGTGGGTATGGCCGAAGTCCTATGAGTTTTCGGTTTTGGAGCTTCTAAACGGAAAAACACTACTTTAGCTTACGGGATCCCGTTGCGGTTCTAGTTGTTATACTCAATCATACACACGTGATCTAGTCATATTTGACTCCAAAAACACTAACAAGCTTCTTATTGCCTCTCAAAGCTTTGTGGTTATGGCCGAAGTCCTATGAGTTTTTGATTTTGGAGCTTCTAAACGGAAAAACACTACTTAAGCTTACGGGATCGGTTGCGGTTCTAGGTGTTATACCCAATCATACACACGTGATCTAGTCATATTTGACTCCAAAAACACTAACCAAGCTTCTTATTGCCTCTCAAAGCTTTGTGGTTATGGCCGAAGTCCTATGAGTTTTCGGTTTTGGAGCTTCTAAACGGAAAAACACTACTTTAGCTTACGGGATCCGGTTGCGGTTCTAGTTCTTATACCCAATCATACACACGAGATCTAGTCATATTTGACTCCAAAAACACTAACCAAGCTTCTTATTGCCTCTCAAAGCTTTGTGGGTATGGCCGAAGTCCTATGAGTTTTCGGTTTTGGAGCTTCTAAACGGAAAAACACTACTTTAGCTTACGGGATCCGTTGCGGTTCTAGTTCTTATACCCAATCATACACACGAGATCTAGTCATATTTGACTCCAAAAACACTAACCAAGCTTCTTATTGCCTCTCAAAGCTTTGTGGGTATGGCCGAAGTCCTATGAGTTTTCGGTTTTGGAGCTTCTAAACGGAAAAACACTACTTTAGCTTACGGGATCCGGTTGCGGTTCTAGTTCTTATACCCAATCATAAACACGAGATCTAGTCATATTTGACTCCAAAAACACTAACCAAGCTTCTTATTGCTTCTCAAATCTTTGTGGGTGTGGCCGAAGTCCTATGAGTTTTCGGTTTTGGAGCTTCTAAACGGAAAAACACTACTTTAGCTTTTGGGATCGGTTGCGGTTCTAGTTCTTATACCCAATCATAAACACGAGATCTAGTCATATTTGACTCCAAAAACACTAACCAAGCTTCTTATTGCTTCTCAAAGCTTTGTGGGTGTGGCCGAAGTCCTATGAGTTTTCGGTTTTGGAGCTTCTAAACGGAAAAACACTACTTTAGCTTTTGGGATCCGGTTGCGGTTCTAGTTCTTATACCCAATCATAAACACGAGATCTAGTCATATTTGACTCCAAAAACACTAACCAAGCTTCTTATTGCTTCTCAAATCTTTGTGGGTGTGGCCGAAGTCCTATGAGTTTTCGGTTTTGGAGCTTCTAAACGGAAAAACACTACTTTAGCTTACGGGATCCCGTTGCGGTTCTAGGTGTTATACTCAATCATACACACGTGATCTAGCCATATTTGACTCCAAAAACACTAACTAAGCTTCTTATTGCCTCTCAAAGCTTTGTGGTTATGGCCGAAGTCCTATGAGTTTTCGGTTTTGGAGCTTCTAAACGGAAAAACACTACTTTAGCTTACGGAATCCGTTGAGGTTCTAGGTGTTATACCCAATCATACACACGTGATCTAGTCATATTTGACTCCAAAAACACTAACCAAGCTTCTTATTGCCTCTCAAAGCTTTGTGGTTATGGCCGAAGTCCTATTAGTTTTCGGTTTTGGAGTTTCTAAACGGAAAAACACTACTTTAGCTTACGGGATCCGGTTGCGGTTCTAGGTGTTATACCCAATCATACACACGTGATCTAGTCATGTTTGACTCCAAAAACACTAACCAAGCTTCTTATTGCCTCTCAAAGCTTTGTGGTTATGGCCGAAGTCCTATGAGTTTTTGGTTTTGGAGCTTCTAAACGGAAAAAACACTACTTTAGCTTACGGGATCAGGTTGCGGTTCTAGGTGTTATACCCAATTATACACACGTGATCTAGTCATATTTGACTCTAAAAACACTAACCAAGCTTCTGATTGCCTCTCAAAGCTTTGTGGTTATGGCCGAAGTCCTATGAGTTTTCGGTTTTGGAGCTTCTAAACTGAAAAACACTACTTTAGCTTAAGGGATCCGGTTGCGGTTCTAGTCCTTATACCCAATCAAACACACGAGATCTAGTCATATTTGACACCAAAAACACAAACCAAGCTTCTTATTGCCTCTCAAAGCTTTGTGGGTATGGCCGAAGTCCTATGAGTTTTTGGTTTTGGAGCTTCTAAACGGAAAAACACTACTTTAGCTTACGGGATCCCGTTGCGGTTCTAGTTGTTATACTCAATCATACACACGTGATCTAGCCATATTTGACTCCAAAAACACTAACTAAGCTTCTTATTGCCTCTCAAAGCTTTGTGGTTATGGCCGAAGTCGTATGAGTTTTTGATTTTGGAGCTTCTAAACGGAAAAACACTACTTAAGCTTACGGGATCGGGTTGCGGTTCTAGGTGTTATACCCAATCATACACACGTGATCTAGTCATATTTGACTCTAAAAACACTAACCAAGCTTCTGATTGCCTCTCAAAGCTTTGTGGTTATGGCCGAAGTCCTATGAGTTTTCGGTTTTGGAGCTTCTAAACGGAAAAACACTACTTTAGCTTACGAGATCCGGTTGCGGTTCTTGTCCTTATAACCAATCAAACACACGAGATCTAGTCATATTTGACACCAATAACACAAACCAAGCTTCTTATTGCCTCTCAAAGCTTTGTGGGTATGGCCGAAGTCCTATGAGTTTTCGGTTTTGGAGCTTCTAAACGGAAAAACACTACTTTAGCTTACGGGATCCCGTTGCGGTTCTAGGTGTTATACTCAATCATACACACGTGATCTAGCCATATTTGACTCCAAAAACACTAACTAAGCTTCTTATTGCCTCTCAAAGCTTTGTGGTTATGGCCGAAGTCCTATGAGTTTTCGGTTTTGGAGCTTCTAAACGGAAAAACACTACTTTAGCTTACGGAATCCCGTTGAGGTTCTAGGTGTTATACCCAATCATACACACGTGATCTAGTCATATTTGACTCCAAAAACACTAACCAAGCTTCTTATTGCCTCTCTAAGCTTTGTGGTTATGGCCGAAGTCCTATGAGTTTTCGGTTTTGGAGCTTCTAAACGGAAAAACACTACTTTAGCTTACGGGATCCGGTTGCGGTTCTAGGTGTTATACCCAATAATACACACGTGATCTAGTCATATTTGAATCCAAAAACACTAACCAAGCTTCTTATTGCCTCTCAAAGCTTTGTGGTTATGGCCGAAGTCCTATGAGTTTTTGGTTTTGGAGCTTCTAAACGGAAAAACACTACTTTAGCTTACGGGATCGGGTTGCGGTTCTAGGTGTTATACCCAATCATACACACGTGATCTAGTCATATTTGACTCTAAAAACACTAACCAAGCTTCTGATTGCCTCTCAAAGCTTTGTGGTTATGGCCGAAGTCCTATGAGTTTTTTGGTTTTGGAGTTTCTAAACAGAAAAACAGTACTTTAGCTTACGGGATTCGGTTGCGGTTCTAGGTGTTATACCCAATCATATGATATCTCTCTATTTTACCACTTTTAAGCTTACTTTTCTCATACATTTAGCTAAGTTTTATCACTCTTTCATTGCATCCAGAGTCCTTTTCATATCATTTTCATCACTTGGTACGATTTGCATTGCATGGCATAGCATGTTGCATATTGGATGAGTTTCAGGTACTTTGGAGCTTATTTTGGGACTTATTGGAGCAAGGAGGAGCCACACAACCTTGGAACTAGACTTGGGATCGAGTTGGAAAGGAATGAAGCCAATCGAGAGCATCCAGGACCGGTCTCGACGTCATGAGCTCGACAGGAGGTCGAGCTAGTGCCCAGAAGCCACCAAGCGTCAGGCTCGACCTACCAGGCTCGACGACATGTCGAGCAGGACGTGAAGATGCTGAGGAGGAGCAGGCTCGACCTACCAGGCTCGACGACACGTCGAGTGGGTCATCCAGGCGCCATCTTTGAAGAAGGGCAGGCTCGACGTGGCAGGCTCGACGTCACGTCGAGTTGGTCTCCGCCGACTCTCTATTTTGTCCTGTAGCCAATTAGGGCAACCTAGTATTTTCTATAAATAGGGGTTCACCCTTTTATCCAGAGGAGATTCCTTTTACCCAGCAGATATTCCGCTGTTCTCTCAAAAACCCTAGATTTTGTAATCGTTTTTCCTGTTGATCCTTTGAGTTTTTGAATTTCGTTTCTTCATCAAAGTTGTAGATCTCTCTCTAATCTATAACATACTTGCTTTTTAATGATTTCTGGGTTTGAAGCATTTTCTGGAAGCTTTGAGGCAATCTTCATCAAATTCGAACTCCGCCTCTTTGCATAGAAGTCTTGTTAATGGTCTGGCTATCTTGGAGAAATCTTTAATAAACCTCCTGTAGAACCCAGCGTGGCCAAGGAAACTTCTGATGTCTTTGACTGTCTTTGGTGGCTGTAACTGCATCATCACTTCAATTTTACCCTTGTCAACCTCTATACCCTTCTCAGATATCTTATGACCCAACACAATGCCTTCCCTGACCATAAACAGTTGATATCTCTCTATTTTACCACTTTTAAGCTTACTTTTCTCATACATTTAGCTAAGTTTTATCACTCTTTCATTGCATCCAGAGTCCTTTTCAATTCATTTTCATCACTTGGTACGATTTGCATTGCATGGCATAGCATGTTGCATATTGGATGAGTTTCAGGTACTTTGGAGCTTATTTTGGGACTTATTGGAGCAAGGAGGAGCCACACAACCTTGGAACTAGACTTGGGATCGAGTTGGAAAGGAATGAAGCCAATCGAGAGCATCCAGGACCGGTCTCGACGTCATGAGCTCGACAGGAGGTCGAGCTAGTGCCCAGAAGCCACCAAGCGTCAGGCTCGACCTACCAGGCTCGACGACATGTCGAGCAGGACGTGAAGATGCTGAGGAGGAGCAGGCTCGACCTACCAGGCTCGACGACACGTCGAGTGGGTCATCCAGGCGCCATCTTTGAAGAAGGGCAGGCTCGACGTGGCAGGCTCGACGTCACGTCGAGTTGGTCTCCGCCGACTCTCTATTTTGTCCTGTAGCCAATTAGGGCAACCTAGTATTTTCTATAAATAGGGGTTCACCCTTTTATCCAGAGGAGATTCCTTTTACCCAGCAGATATTCCGCTGTTCTCTCAAAAACCCTAGATTTTGTAATCGTTTTTCCTGTTGATCCTTTGAGTTTTTGAATTTCGTTTCTTCATCAAAGTTGTAGATCTCTCTCTAATCTATAACATACTTGCTTTTTAATGATTTCTGGGTTTGAAGCATTTTCTGGGCTTATATGCATGATGTTCTTCAGTGTTCTTGAGTAGTGGATTAGGGTTCTTGAGGATGGGTTAGATTAGGTGTGGAATCTTTAGTATATTTAGGTGGTTAAGTGTAGAATTGCTTGATTTCCCTTCTGGTTTAGTAGATCTTAATGCTATTTCTTCTCTGATCAATTGGAAATAGATCTCAGACATTTCCACACCCACAAGGTGTTTGATGAAATGTCTGAACAAACTTTTCCAGAGATTTGCATACTCTAGCCCAAGAGATTGGATGTTTAGAATGCTTATTGACTAGATTAGATTGAATCATAATGCCTGCTAGGTTATATTTCTTCAATGAGAATTGAGTATGAAAGTGATTTAGCTTGAGAATCTCTGTCACGAGAGTGGATTGATTTGTATTTGAATCTATTGTCTAGGGATAGCTTGATTGAGTTTGTTAACCACCTAGATAGACTAAGGAGACTGCTATAATCGATTATCCCATTCCTCAGGACCCTTTATCTCTATTGATTGCTTGAATCTTACTTACTTGTTGCTTACCTATTCTCTGTACTTGCTGCTTGCTTATTGCTTAGTATTGATAGCTATTTCCCTTTATGCATGTTCACTCCTGTTCTGTAGTTTTATCGCTTTATTGCATGTTCGCTTAGGATTGCTAGATAAACAAACCTCTATTCTGCTTGGCTTGACTTAGTATTCTCTGATCGCATCTTGATTGATAACTAGAGCACCTGATTGGATTGATAACCTAAATTGCTGCAATGACATGATAGTAATCTAGGGTAATTGATAGTAAAAATCCTAGTATCAATTTGGCGCCGTTGCCATTTGGGTGTCTGCTTGTTACATTCAAGATTTTAGAATTGCTAAGATCAAGTTCTTTCTTTACTTTGGTTACTAACTCTTCATTTCATCTGCTTGTTTTTGTGCTCCAGGTACCTACTCGACGTCACGTCGAGTCTGCACGTCGAGACTAACCACTTTGCATGCAAACTCGTTCTAAAGGCTCCAGCAACCTCATCAGCTACAAAGACAACATCGATCGGTTAGCTCGTGAGTTGAGAGAACGTCGAGCCAGAGACGATTGTGAACCGCACAATCCAGTAGCCATGGAACCACAAGATCAAGATAATCACGGAGTTGGTATACCACGGAACATTGGTGATGGTGATGCACCACGCAACCATCAACAGAGACAGGGCATCGTTCCACCTCCTGTCCAGAACAACAATTTCGAGATCAAGAGTGGATTGATCTCAATGATACAAGGTAACAAGTTTCATGGGTTGCCTCTGGAAGATCCCTTGGATCACTTGGATAATTTTGATAGGCTCTGCAGCCTTACCAAGATAAATGGTGTTAGTGAAGATAGCTTCAAGCTGCGTCTGTTTCCCTTCTCACTGGGAGACAAAGCACACCATTGGGAGAAAACACTACCTGCTGGCTCCATCACATCTTGGGACGATTGCAAGAAGGCTTTCTTAACAAAGTTCTTCTCAAATTCAAGAACTGCTCGTCTAAGGAATGAAATCTCCAGTTTCACCCAAAAGCAGTCTGAATCCATTTGTGAGGCCTGGGAGAGATTCAAAGGCTACACTATACAGTGTCCACACCATGGTTTCAAGAAGGCTTCACTACTCAGCACACTCTACAGGGGAGTTTTGCCGAAGATCAGAATGTTGCTAGACACTGCCTCTAATGGGAATTTCTTGAACAAGGATGTTGAGGAAGGCTGGGAATTGATAGAGAACTTAGCTCTATCTGATGGTAACTATAACGAGGATTTTGACCGCTCCAACAGAGGTATTGGAGATTTGGATGCGAAGCATAGTAAAGATATCAAGGCTCTCAACGATAAGTTGGATAAGATTCTGCTTACTCAACAGAAGCAAGTCCACTATATCACTGAAGAAGAGCACTATCAACTCCAAGAAGGGGAGAATACTCAGGATGCAGAAGTTAGCTACATTCAGAACCAAGGTGGCTACAACAAAGGATACAACCCCTACAAGCCTGCTCATCCTAATCTATCTTACCGGAGCACGAACGTTGCAAACCCTCAGGATCAGGTTTACCCTCAGCAACAACAGAACCAGTCCAAGCCTTTCATACCATACAATCAAGGCTTTGTCCCAAAGCAGCAGTTTAGTGGAGGTTATCAACAACATAATCCACCACCCGGTTTTGCACAGCAACCCCAACACGCTCCACCTGCCCAAGATCAAGAGATGAAACAAATGCTTCAGCAGATTATACATGGTCAAGCAGCTGGTGATAAGAAGATGGCTGAGATTCAAAACAAAGTAGACTGCTCCTACAATGATCTAAATGTCAAGTTTGAGGCTCTAAACTCCAAGGTGAAGTACAAGGAGAGCCAAGCTGCTTCTACTTCTGCACCTAAACATCCCGGACAACTACCCGGGAAAGCTATTCAGAATCCAAGAGAGTATGCTAATGCAATTCAACTCCGCAGTGGTCGAGAGCTGCGTGCTCGACCTAACCAAGATCCTGTCACTGAGGACAGTGAGATTCAAGAAGGGGAGGATTCTATTCAGAATGAAACTCCAGTAGAAGACACCACTAAGCTTGACCAGGACACTGTACCTAGGGATCAAGCTAAGAGTCCCCAAATCGAAAAACCAACTGTTGATAAGGGTAAGAAGAAAGCTTTTGTTCCACCGCCCTACAAGCCCAAAATACCATTTCCAGGAAGATTCAAGAGGGATATCATTGAGAAGTACAGAACCATGTTTGCTAAACACATCAAAGAACTTGAAGTAAGGATGCCTCTCATTGATGCTTTCATGCTAATTCCAGATTCTCACAAGTTCTTGAAAGACATGGTCATGGAGAGAATTCAGGAAGTACAAGGAATGGTAGTGTTGAGCCATGAATGCAGTGCTATCATACAGAAGAAGATCATACCGAAGAAGCTTGGGGATCCCGGCTCATTTACTCTACCCTGTTCACTAGGCCCTTTGTTCTTCAGCAAATGCCTATGTGATCTAGGTGCATCAGTCAGTTTGATGCCACTCTCAGTAGCAAGAAGACTCGGTTTCAACAGGTACAAGTCCTGCCAAATCCAACTAATCTTAGCCGACAGATCCGTAAGAGTCCCTCATGGTATGTTAGAAGATCTACCAGTGAGAATTGGAAGAGTAGAAATGCCTACAGACTTCGTTGTTCTAGAAATGGATGAAGAGCCAAAGGACCCTCTCATACTAGGGAGACCTTTCTTAGCTACTGCTGGAGCTCTCATTGATGTCAGAAGAGGTAAGATCGACTTAAACCTCGGTGACGATTTCAAGATGACATTCGACATCACTAAGACGATGAAGAAACCTACCATTGACGGCCAAGTGTTCTACATAGAAGAAATGGATCGTTTAGCTGACGAACTGCTTGAAGAGCTTACTGAAGAAGACTACCTACAGAGTGCTCTTACCAAAGACGGAGAAGAAGGGTTCTTACACTTAGAGACATTGGGGTATAAGAAGCTGCTAGACTCCCATAAAGAAGAAGAATCATCAGAATGCTTTGAGAAGTTAGAGGTACCAGTTGCAGAAGTCAGTACAGTGGAGGAAGATGTTTCAGGACAGGCTCGACCTACCTACTCGACCACACGTCGAGTAGGCCTTCCCAGTTTGATTCCTGAAGAAGTCCAGGGAACAGACTCGACCAGCAAGCTCGACGACACGTCGAGATGGCCCTCTCTTACCTCAGATGACTGGTCTGAGCTCAAAGCACCTAAGGTAGACCTCAAACCACTTCCGCAAGGTCTAAGGTACGCATTTCTCGGAACAAACTCTACTTACCCTGTGATCATAAATGCTGCATTGAATGATGATGAAGTGAATTTGCTGTTGTCTGAGCTTAGGAAGTATAGAAAAGCTATCGGTTATTCGTTGTCTGATATAAAAGGAATTTCACCTAGCTTATGCAATCATAGAATCCACCTCGAAAACGAATCCTATTCTAGTATTGAACCACAGAGAAGGTTAAACCCTAACTTGAAAGAAGTAGTGAAAAAGGAAATTCTTAAATTGCTTGATGCTGATGTTATTTATCCAATCTCTGATAGTACATGGGTTTCACCTGTTCACTGTGTGCCTAAGAAGGGAGGAATGACTGTAGTAAAGAATGAAAAGGATGAGTTGATTCCTACTAGGACTATAACAGGACATAGGATGTGTATCGACTATAGGAAATTAAACGCTGCATCTAGAAAAGATCATTTTCCTTTGCCATTCATTGATCAAATGCTAGAACGCTTAGCTAATCATCCATATTATTGCTTTCTTGACGGATATAGTGGTTTCTTTCAAATACCGATTCACCCTAATGATCAAGAAAAAACCACTTTTACATGTCCCTATGGAACTTTCGCCTATAAGAGAATGCCATTTGGTTTATGCAATGCTCCTGCAACTTTCCAGAGGTGTATGACCTCTATTTTCTCGGATTTGATCGAGGAGATGGTGGAGGTATTCATGGACGATTTTTCAGTCTATGGCTCCTCCTTCTCCTCATGTTTGTTGAATCTTTGCAGGGTGTTGACCAGGTGTGAAGAGACTACTCACTAACGATCAGGGAGCTCAATCTCTTGTATGGATTCCCGAGCAAAGAGGGATTGGTTCAAGATTTCGATAAGCGCGAACTCCAAGCCTTCTGGAAGACAATCGCCGGACCAGGAGATTACAAACCTTCGAAAAGCAAGAGCTCCTCTATTAGAAGCCCAGTGGTGAGGTATCTACACCAGTCCATTGCTAGCATGTTCTTTGCAAAGAAGATCACCGGTACCATAAGTGAAGGTGAACTGCAGCTTCTGGACTTAGCTCTCCTATTCACCTTAAGAAACACTAGTGATGGAGCAGAAATGGTGGGAGATAGAGGAAATGCTCCTCTAATAGCCGTGTTCTTGGATCATTTATTGGGATACAAGGAGTATGCTACAACAATGCATAGGTCAGGGCGCAAAGGAAGCTTGACCATTGGCGGGATTCTGACACCAATTCTGGTAGCTGCGAATATAGACGTGGGAACAGGAGACTCTTCCCCAACTTGGATCGATATGGCGTACTTAAGGAAGAAGGGCTATCTTGATAAAACAGCTCCTGAAGGTGTGTTGCTCTATGTATTCAATCACCCTGAAGAAGGAACTTCTAGGCTGCTTCTACCATGCACGAATCACACCACGATTAGAGCTGGTGAGAACATCGACTTCTGCCCACCATCCTTCATTCTCTACGATTCACAAGTCGCCCCTGCCTCTCCACCGCCTCAAGCAATGCACGAGGACGACCAGGAGCAAACCCAAGACGCTCCTGATGATTATGCACCAGAGCGGTTCTTCTTCGAGGAATACAAAGCTCCTAGGCAGACCAAAGGCGAGAGAGAAGCTCACAAGCGCATAGGACTCCTGCAAGGATTGGGAAAGTTTCAAGGGAAGGCGATGCGAGGATTGTCCAAGAAGGTAGACTCATTGACCACCATGGTGAAGAAGATGGCGCTTCAGATCACAGACCTCCAGAAGAAGTCCAAGCATTCTCCATCATCATCAGAAGAGAGAGGTACTTTGAGAAGAAGCGGTTCCTCAAGCATGGCTCCACGACACGCGGTAAGGGCTGATCCTCCAAGATATTCATCCTTTGAACCACGCCAGAGGGAAAGCCAAGAAGAGTCTACACCACTCCCCAAACGTTCGCAAAGCCATCGCAGGAAGCGGAAGGTTCAGAGGCCAAGTCCAGAGGCAGACTCGACCATGGAGCTCGATGACACGTCGAGCCAGCACGTCGAGCCTGCTCCAGAGCCAACTAATCCTCCCTACATGCAGCACAACACCAACGTCGAGCAGCCTCCTCCAGAGTCAAGCACAGCTCCTTCTTACACGCAGGAGAGCATGGATGAGTTCCTCGACACCTACTTCGGATAAAACCAAAGTACCACTCATCCCCCTAAACCATTGTACTATTTCATTGCATTAGTTTGCTTTTCTGTTTCGTTGTTTGTTTCTCTTGAGCTCTCTTCTGAATTTTTATTACACAAGGGACTGTGTAATTTAAGTTTGGGGGAGGGTCCAAGAAGTATTTGATGTTGTGTTCTGTTTTCTTATTGCATAATCATCTAAGGCATAGAAAAACCAAAAAAATTTGAAAAATTTCGAAAATTGTAATACAAAAAGAGAGTGTTCATGTAGTTCGCATTGCCATTTTAAGACTGTTTTAGTATGCTTTCATATAGGACTGTTGCATCATGCATTTGCATTGGAGATTATGATGATTATAACCTTGTAAATATGCATATTCACTAAGTAGAACTCAGTGCCCTGGTTGTTAGTTCTCTAATGCATAATCGACTGAACTTGAAGTAAGACCGCACCATCTTTTGAATTCAACGCTTGATTTTCTTGTTCTTAGTCGAATCTCGCTTTGATCTGATGCCATTCCCTATCTATTTGAACTTGAATTTTGACTTATAATTATCATGCTGTGCATTGTGCTATGAACTCATGGATACCTTAAAATACTTGGACTTTCTTTTACCTTTTGATCACTCTTGCTAGTCCAAGTAGCTGACTCCCATCTTTGGAGCAGTTATTCCCTACCCTTAGCCTAACCTTCTTTCAAGCCATTTATCATTTGTGTGTGAATGTGAGGCCTTATTCCGATTGAGCTTGGTAGAAAGTGTTAGGTCTGTAACGACAAGGATAGTATCTCATGTAGTTCTGGTTCACGCTATCTGGACCAGATAGGACTAGGTGGGTGCTTAATTCTGGGTTTGGGATGTTCTTAAAAGAAAGAAAAGGTTGTGTTCATCATTGAAAGAAAAGAAAAGGGAAAAGAGTTCTTAGGAGAAGTAGCTAAAGTAAGAAAAGTCTAGTAAAGGATTTGGGAATGTTATAAAGTAAAGAAAAAGGGTTCTGTAATAGCTTAAAGAGAATGGGGTAAAAAGCCTTATGTTATAAGAAGAAAGAAAAGGGAACCCTAGTTGTTGAAGTATCCTAATCCGCTAGACAGAGCAAAGTAAGAAAGCTTCTCCTAGGATAGAAAAGCAAAGAAAAGAAAGGAATGGTGTGAGTAAAGGTCTGTAAATGCTTTGAATGCAAAAGGGTAGAGTTAAGTTCATGTTCTGGGATTAGAAATAGGACCTCCATTTGGGTTGATATTGGTTACATTCTGGGTAGATGGGGTCTTATCCTTGTATGCATAACTTGATACTCACCTTTAGCATTCTACTAAAGCTCAATCATTCTTGAGAGATCCCCTGTTGCGATTTAAACCAGATCTTTAAGGGACCATCTTTGTCTCTAGACCTCTACCCTTAAGCCAAATGTGTTCATATCCACTGCATAGTATGATTCACGGTTCCTACTTAATCAATGTTAAAGGGAATGTGCTGATTTGAATGCTTGAATTGATTAAGGCAGAGGTTAGGTTGAGATGTGAAGGAGATGGCTAATGTTTTTAAGTAGAGATCAGTCAACCTTGCATTCTAGAATTAGCAACCTGGACATTGAATTCACTTACTCTATATGCATGTTTTGGTTCTGAGTCTCCACCTTCAAACCTCTTCTCCAGCTTAGTTCTATTTGTTTGCTTGAGGGCAAGCAAGAGCTAAGTTTGGGGGAGTTGATATCTCTCTATTTTACCACTTTTAAGCTTACTTTTCTCATACATTTAGCTAAGTTTTATCACTCTTTCATTGCATCCAGAGTCCTTTTCATATCATTTTCATCACTTGGTACGATTTGCATTGCATGGCATAGCATGTTGCATATTGGATGAGTTTCAGGTACTTTGGAGCTTATTTTGGGACTTATTGGAGCAAGGAGGAGCCACACAACCTTGGAACTAGACTTGGGATCGAGTTGGAAAGGAATGAAGCCAATCGAGAGCATCCAGGACCGGTCTCGACGTCATGAGCTCGACAGGAGGTCGAGCTAGTGCCCAGAAGCCACCAAGCGTCAGGCTCGACCTACCAGGCTCGACGACATGTCGAGCAGGACGTGAAGATGCTTAGGAGGAGCAGGCTCGACGTGCAGGCTCGACGACACGTCGAGTGGGTCATCCAGGCGCCATCTTTGAAGAAGGGCAGGCTCGACGTGGCAGGCTCGACGTCACGTCGAGTTGGTCTCCGCCGACTCTCTATTTTGTCCTGTAGCCAATTAGGGCAACCTAGTATTTTCTATAAATAGGGGTTCACCCTTTTATCCAGCGGATATTCCTTTTACCCAGCAGATATTGAGCCGTTCTCTCTAAAAACCCTAGTTTTGTAATCGTTTTTCCTTTGATCCTTTGAGATTTTGAATTTCGTTTCTTCATCAAAGTTGTAGATCTCCTTCTAATCTATAACATACTTGCTTTTTAATGATTTCTGGGTTTGAAGCATTTTCTGGGTTTTTATGCATGATGTTCTTCAGTGTTCTTGAGTAGTGGATTAGGGTTCTTGAGGATGGGTTAGATTAGGTGTGGAATCTTTAGTATATTTAGGTGGTTAAGTGTAGAATTGCTTGATTTCCCTTCTGGTTTAGTAGATCTTAATGCTATTTCTTCTCTGATCAATTGGAAATAGATCTCAGACATTTCCACACCCACAAGGTGTTTGATGAAATGTCTGAACAAACTTTTCCAGAGATTTGCATACTCTAGCCCAAGAGATTGGATGTTTAGAATGCTTATTGACTAGATTAGATTGAATCATAATGCCTGCTAGGTTATATTTCTTCAATGAGAATTGAGTATGAAAGTGATTTAGCTTGAGAATCTCTGTCACGAGAGTGGATTGATTTGTATTTGAATCTATTGTCTAGGGATAGCTTGATTGAGTTTGTTAACCACCTAGATAGACTAAGGAGACTGCTATAATCGATTATCCCATTCCTCAGGACCCTTTATCTCTATTGATTGCTTGAATCTTGCTTACTTGTTGTTTACCTATTCTCTGTACTTGCTGCTTGCTTATTGCTTAGTATTGATAGCTATTTCCCTTTATGCATGTTCACTCCTGTTCTGTAGTTTTATCGTTTTATTGCATGTTCGCTTAGGATTGCTAGATAAACAAACCTCTATTCTGCTTGGCTTGACTTAGTATTCTCTGATCGCATCTTGATTGATAACTAGAGCACCTGATTGGATTGATAACCTAAATTGCTGCAATGACATGATAGTAATCTAGGGTAATTGATAGTAAAAATCCTAGTATCATCATACACACGTGATCTAGTCATATTTGACTCCAAAAACACTAACCAAGCTTCTTATTGCCTCTCAAAGCTTTGTGGTTATGGCCGAAGTCCTATGAGTTTTTGGTTTTGGAGCTTCTAAACGGAAAAACACTACTTTAGCTTACGGGATCGGGTTGCGAATCTAGGTGTTATACTCAATCATACACACGTGATCTAGCCATATTTGACTCCAAAAACACTAACTAAGCTTCTTATTGCCTCTCAAAGCTTTGTGGTTATGGCAGAAGTCCTATGAGTTTTCGGTTTTGGAGCTTCTAAACAGAAAAACACTACTATAGCTTACGGGATCGGGTTGCGGTTCTAGGTGTTATACTCAATCATACACACGTGATCTAGTCATATTTGACTCTAAAAACACTAACCAAGCTTCTGATTGCCTCTCAAAGCTTTGTGGTTATGGCCGAAGTCCTATGAGTTTTCGGTTTTGGAGCTTCTAAACTGAAAAACACTACTTTAGCTTACGGGATCCGGTTGCGGTTCTAGTCTTATACCCAATCAAACACACGAGATCTAGTCATATTTGACACCAAAAACACAAACCAAGCTTCTTATTGCCTCTCAAAGCTTTGTGGGTATGGCCGAAGTCCTATGAGTTTTCGGTTTTGGAGCTTCTAAACGGAAAAACACTACTTTAGCTTACGGGATCCCGTTGCGGTTCTAGTTGTTATACTCAATCATACACACGTGATCTAGCCATATTTGACTCCAAAAACACTAACTAAGCTTCTTATTGCCTCTCAAAGCTTTGTGGTTATGGCCGAAGTCGTATGAGTTTTTGATTTTGGAGCTTCTAAACGGAAAAACACTACTTTAGCTTACGGGATCGGGTTGCGGTTCTAGGTGTTATACCCAATCATAAACACGTGATCTAGTCATATTTGACTCTAAAAACACTAACCAAGCTTCTGATTGCCTCTCAAAGCTTTGTGGTTATGGCCGAAGTCCTATGAGTTTTCGGTTTTGGAGCTTCTAAACGGAAAAACACTACTTTAGCTTACGGGATCCGGTTGCGGTTCTAGTTCTTATACCCAATCATACACACGAGATCTAGTCATATTTGACTCCAAAAACACTAACCAAGCTTCTTATTGCCTCTCAAAGCTTTGTGGGTATGGCCGAAGTCCTATGAGTTTTCGGTTTTGGAGCTTCTAAACGGAAAAACACTACTTTAGCTTACGGGATCCGGTTGCGGTTCTAGGTGTTATACTCAATCATACACACGTGATCTAGTCATATTTGACTCCAAAAACACTAACCAAGCTTCTTATTGCCTCTCAAAGCTTTGTGGTTATGGCCGAAGTCCTATGAGTTTTCGGTTTTGGAGCTTCTAAACGGAAAAACACTACTTTAGCTTACGGATCCGGTTGCGGTTCTAGGTTTTATACCCAATCATACACACGTGATCTAGTCATATTTGACTCCAAAAACACTAACCAAGCTTCTTATTGCCTCTCAAAGCTTTGTGGTTATGGCCGAAGTCCTATGAGTTTTCGGTTTTGGAGCTTCTAAACGGAAAAACACTACTTTAGCTTACGGGATCCGGTTGCGGTTCTAGTTCTTATACCCAATCATACACACGTGATCTAGTCATATTTGACTCCAAAAACACTAACTAAGCTTCTTATTGCCTCTCAAAGCTTTGTGGTTATGGCCGAAGTCCTATGAGTTTTTGGTTTTGGAGCTTCTAAACGGAAAAACACTACTTTAGCTTACGGGATCGGGTTGCGGTTCTAGTTCTTATACCCAATCATACACACGTGATCTAGTCATATTTGACTCCAAAAACACTAACCAAGCTTCTGATTGCCTCTCAAAGCTTTGTGGTTATGGCCGAAGTCCTATGAGTTTTCGGTTTTGGAGCTTCTAAACGGAAAAACACTACTTTAGCTTACGGGATCCGGTTGCGGTTCTAGTCCTTATACCCAATCAAACACACGAGATCTAGTCATATTTGACACCAATAAACACAAACCAAGCTTCTTATTGCCTCTCAAAGCTTTGTGGGTATGGCCGAAGTCCTATGAGTTTTCGGTTTTGGAGCTTCTAAACGGAAAAACACTACTTTAGCTTACGGGATCCCGTTGCGGTTCTAGGTGTTATACTCAATCATACACACGTGATCTAGCATATTTGACTCCAAAAACACTAACTAAGCTTCTTATTGCCTCTCAAAGCTTTGTGGTTATTGCCGAAGTCCTATGAGTTTTCGGTTTTGGAGCTTCTAAACGGAAAAACACTACTTTAGCTTACGGAATCCGTTGCGGTTCTAGGTGTTATACCCAATCATACACATGTGATCTAGTCATATTTGACTCCAAAAACACTAACCAAGCTTCTTATTGCCTCTCAAAGCTTTGTGGGTGTGGCCGAAGTCCTATGAGTTTTCGGTTTTGGAGCTTCTAAACGGAAAAACACTACTTTAGCTTACGGGATCCGGTTGCGGTTCTAGTTCTTATACCCAATCATACACACGTGATCTAGTCATATTTGACTCCAAAAACACTAACCAAGCTTCTTATTGCCTCTCAAAGCTTTGTGGTTATGGCCGAAGTCCTATGAGTTTTTGGTTTTGGAGCTTCTAAACGGAAAAACACTACTTTAGCTTACGGGATCCGGTTGCGGTTCTAGGTTTTATACCCAATCATACACACGTGATCTAGTCATATTTGACTCCAAAAACACTAACCAAGCTTCTTATTGCCTCTCAAAGCTTTGTGGTTATGGCCGAAGTCCTATGAGTTTTTGGTTTTGGAGCTTCTAAACGGAAAAACACTACTTTAGCTTACGGGATTCGGTTGCGGTTCTAGTTCTTATACCCAATCATACACACGTGATCTAGTCATATTTGACTCCAAAAACACTAACCAAGCTTCTTATTGCCTCTCAAAGCTTTGTGGGTGTGGCCGAAGTCCTATGAGTTTTTGGTTTTGGAGCTTCTAAACGGAAAAACACTACTTTAGCTTACGGGATCCGGTTGCGGTTCTAGTTCTTATACCCAATCATACACACGTGATCTAGTCATATTTGACTCCAAAAACACTAACCAAGCTTCTTATTGCCTCTCAAAGCTTTGTGGGTGTGGCCGAAGTCCTATGAGTTTTCGGTTTTGGAGCTTCTAAACGGAAAAACACTACTTTAGCTTATGGGATCCGGTTGCGGTTCTAGTTCTTATACCCAATCATACACACGTGATCTAGTCATATTTGACTCCAAAAACACTAACCAAGCTTCTTATTGCCTCTCAAAGCTTTGTGGGTGTGGCCGAAGTCCTATGAGTTTTCGGTTTTGGAGCTTCTAAACGGAAAAACACTACTTTAGCTTACGGGATCCGGTTGCGGTTCTAGTTCTTATACCCAATCATAACACACGAGATCTAGTCATATTTGACTCCAAAAACACTAACCAAGCTTCTTATTGCCTCTCAAAGCTTTGTGGGTATGGCCGAAGTCCTATGAGTTTTCGGTTTTGGAGCTTCTAAACGGAAAAACACTACTTTAGCTTACGGGATCCGGTTGCGGTTCTAGTTCTTATACCCAATCATACACACGTGATCTAGTCATATTTGACTCCAAAAACACTAACCAAGCTTCTTATTGCCTCTCAAAGCTTTGTGGTTATGGCCGAAGTCCTATGAGTTTTTGGTTTTGGAGCTTCTAAACGGAAAAACACTACTTTAGCTTACGGGATCCGGTTGCGGTTCTAGTTCTTATACCCAATCATACACACGTGATCTAGTCATATTTGACTCCAAAAACACTAACCAAGCTTCTTATTGCCTCTCAAAGCTTTGTGGGTGTGGCCGAAGTCCTATGAGTTTTCGGTTTTGGAGCTTCTAAACGGAAAAACACTACTTTAGCTTACGGGATCCGGTTGCGGTTCTAGTCCTTATACCCAATCAAACACACGAGATCTAGTCATATTTGACACCAAAAACACAAACCAAGCTTCTTATTGCCTCTCAAAGCTTTGTGGGTATGGCCGAAGTCCTATGAGTTTTCGGTTTTGGAGCTTCTAAACGGAAAAACACTACTTTAGCTTACGGGATCCCGTTGCGGTTCTAGGTGTTATACTCAATCATACACACGTGATCTAGTCATATTTGACTCCAAAAACACTAACTAAGCTTCTTATTGCCTCTCAAAGCTTTGTGGTTATGGCCGAAGTCCTATGAGTTTTTGGTTTTGGAGCTTCTAAACGGAAAAACACTACTTTAGCTTACGGAATCCGGTTGCGGTTCTAGGTGTTATACCCAATCATACACACGTGATCTAGTCATATTTGACTCCAAAAACACTAACCAAGCTTCTTATTGCCTCTCAAAGCTTTGTGGTTATGGCCGAAGTCCTATGAGTTTTCGGTTTTGGAGCTTCTAAACGGAAAAACACTACTTTAGCTTACGGGATCCGGTTGCGGTTCTAGTTCTTATACCCAATCATACACACGTGATCTAGTCATATTTGACTCCAAAAACACTAACCAAGCTTCTTATTGCCTCTCAAAGCTTTGTGGTTATGGCCGAAGTCCTATGAGTTTTTGGTTTTGGAGCTTCTAAACGGAAAAACACTACTTTAGCTTACGGGATCCGGTTGCGGTTCTAGGTTCTTATACCCAATCATACACACGTGATCTAGTCATATTTGACTCCAAAAACACTAACCAAGCTTCTTATTGCCTCTCAAAGCTTTGTGGTTATGGCCGAAGTCCTATGAGTTTTCGGTTTTGGAGCTTCTAAACGGAAAAACACTACTTTAGCTTACGGGATCCGGTTGCGGTTCTAGTCTTATACCCAATCATACACACGAGATCTAGTCATATTTGACTCCAAAAACACTAACCAAGCTTCTTATTGCCTCTCAAAGCTTTGTGGGTATGGCCGAAGTCCTATGAGTTTTCGGTTTTGGAGCTTCTAAACGGAAAAACACTACTTTAGCTTACGGGATCCGTTGCGGTTCTAGGTGTTATACTCAATCATACACACGTGATCTAGCCATATTTGACTCCAAAAACACTAACTAAGCTTCTTATTGCCTCTCAAAGCTTTGTGGTTATGGCCGAAGTCCTATGAGTTTTCGGTTTTGGAGCTTCTAAACGGAAAAACACTACTTTAGCTTACGGATCCGTTGCGGTTCTAGGTGTTATACCCAATCATACACACGTGATCTAGTCATATTTGACTCCAAAAACACTAACCAAGCTTCTTATTGCCTCTCAAAGCTTTGTGGTTATGGCCGAAGTCCTATGAGTTTTCGGTTTTGGAGCTTCTAAACGGAAAAACACTACTTTAGCTTACGGGATCCGGTTGCGGTTCTAGGTGTTATACCCAATCATACACACGTGATCTAGTCATATTTGACTCCAAAAACACTAACCAAGCTTCTTATTGCCTCTCAAAGCTTTGTGGTTATGGCCGAAGTCCTATGAGTTTTTGGTTTTGGAGCTTCTAAACGGAAAAACACTACTTTAGCTTACGGGATCGGTTGCGGTTCTAGGTCTTATACCCAATCATACACACGTGATCTAGTCATATTTGACTCCAAAAACACTAACCAAGCTTCTTATTGCCTCTCAAAGCTTTGTGGTTATGGCCGAAGTCCTATGAGTTTTTGGTTTTGGAGCTTCTAAACGGAAAAACACTACTTTAGCTTACGGGATCGGTTGCGGTTCTAGGTTCTTATACCCAATCATACACACGTGATCTAGTCATATTTGACTCCAAAAACACTAACCAAGCTTCTTATTGCCTCTCAAAGCTTTGTGGTTATGGCCGAAGTCCTATGAGTTTTTGGTTTTGGAGCTTCTAAACGGAAAAACACTACTTTAGCTTACGGGATCCGGTTGCGGTTCTAGTTCTTATACCCAATCATACACACGTGATCTAGTCATATTTGACTCCAAAAACACTAACCAAGCTTCTTATTGCCTCTCAAAGCTTTGTGGGTGTGGCCGAAGTCCTATGAGTTTTCGGTTTTGGAGCTTCTAAACGGAAAAACACTACTTTAGCTTACGGGATCGGTTGCGGTTCTAGTTCTTATACCCAATCATACACACGTGATCTAGTCATATTTGACTCCAAAAACACTAACCAAGCTTCTTATTGCCTCTCAAAGCTTTGTGGTTATGGCCGAAGTCCTATGAGTTTTCGGTTTTGGAGCTTCTAAACGGAAAAACACTACTTTAGCTTACGGGATCCGGTTGCGGTTCTAGTTCTTATACCCAATCATACACACGAGATCTAGTCATATTTGACTCCAAAAACACTAACCAAGCTTCTTATTGCCTCTCAAAGCTTTGTGGGTATGGCCGAAGTCCTATGAGTTTTCGGTTTTGGAGCTTCTAAACGGAAAAACACTACTTTAGCTTACGGGATCCGTTGCGGTTCTAGTTGTTATACCTAATCATACACACGTGATCTAGTCATATTTGACTCCAAAAACACTAACTAAGCTTCTTATTGCCTCTCAAAGCTTTGTGGTTATGGCCGAAGTCCTATGAGTTTTTGATTTTGGAGCTTCTAAACGGAAAAATACTACTTAAGCTTACGGGATCGGGTTGCGGTTCTAGGTGTTATACCCAATCATACACACGTGATCTAGTCATATTTGACTCTAAAAACACTAACCAAGCTTCTGATTGCCTCTCAAAGCTTTGTGGTTATGGCCGAAGTCCTATGAGTTTTCGGTTTTGGAGGCTTCTAAACGGAAAAACACTACTTTAGCTTACGGGATCCGGTTGCGGTTCTAGTCCTTATACCCAATCAAACACACGAGATCTAGTCATATTTGACACCAATAACACAAACCAAGCTTCTTATTGCCTCTCAAAGCTTTGTGGGTATGGCCGAAGTCCTATGAGTTTTCGGTTTTGGAGCTTCTAAACGGAAAAACACTACTTTAGCTTACGGGATCCGGTTGCGGTTCTAGGTTCTTATACCCAATCATACACACGTGATCTAGTCATATTTGACTCCAAAAACACTAACCAAGCTTCTTATTGCCTCTCAAAGCTTTGTGGGTGTGGCCGAAGTCCTATGAGTTTTCGGTTTTGGAGCTTCTAAACGGAAAAACACTACTTTAGCTTACGGGATCCGGTTGCGGTTCTAGTTCTTATACCCAATCATACACACGTGATCTAGTCATATTTGACTCCAAAAACACTAACCAAGCTTCTTATTGCCTCTCAAAGCTTTGTGGTTATGGCCGAAGTCCTATGAGTTTTCGGTTTTGGAGCTTCTAAACGGAAAAACACTACTTTAGCTTACGGGATCCGGTTGCGGTTCTAGTTCTTATACCCAATCATACACACGAGATCTAGTCATATTTGACTCCAAAAACACTAACCAAGCTTCTTATTGCCTCTCAAAGCTTTGTGGGTGTGGCCGAAGTCCTATGAGTTTTTGGTTTTGGAGCTTCTAAACGGAAAAACACTACTTTAGCTTACGGGATCGGGTTGCGGTTCTAGGTGTTATACCCAATCATACACACGTGATCTAGTCATATTTGACTCTAAAAACACTAACCAAGCTTCTGATTGCCTCTCAAAGCTTTGTGGTTATGGCCGAAGTCCTATGAGTTTTTTGGTTTTGGAGTTTCTAAACGGAAAAAACAGTACTTTAGCTTACGGGATTCGGTTGCGGTTCTAGGTGTTATACCCAATCATACACACGTGATCTAGTCATATTTGACTCCAAAAACACTAACCAAGCTTCTTATTGCCTCTCAAAGCTTTGTGGTTATGGCCGAAGTCCTATGAGTTTTCGGTTTTGGAGCTTCTAAACGGAAAAACACTACTTTAGCTTACGAGATCGGTTGCGGTTCTAGGTGTTATACCCAATCATACACACGTGATCTAGTCATATTTGACTCTAAAAACACTAACCAAGCTTCTGATTGCCTCTCAAAGCTTTGTGGTTATGGCCGAAGTCCTATGAGTTTTTTGGTTTTGGAGTTTCTAAACGGAAAAACAGTACTTTAGCTTACGGGATCCGGTTGCGGTTCTAGGTGTTATACCCAATCATACACACGTGATCTAGTCATATTTGACTCCAAAAACACTAACCTATTGATCAAGAAGACATTTCATTCTAACTAAGCAATAGTTAAGAATGAAATGGGTTTCGTGTTATGCAAGTAACTAGTTTGAATAAGAGAAAGAGAGGTGTAACGGTCATCTTTGACCGTACGGACGCGGGAAGGAGACCATCCTTATCCGGATGGGGACTAAGCGCGGTGTACGGCCTTGGCGTGTAGCTTATGACCGTTGTTATGAGCTGGAAAGTGGTAAAAAGCACACGGTGACTCACTAGGCTGTATGAGGATGCGTTTAAGGTTATGTGCATACCCATTTAGACCTAGTGAGCTTCCTATATAAACCGTGTGTAGCCGCACACCATTTGTAACTTTTATCTCATCAAAATCAATCATCTTTCTCTCTATTCTTCACCATGTTCATCTCTATTCTTCCTACTTGATTCTAAATAATTTCATGGTATCAGAGCATTTAGCTCCTAAATCTTTTCTATTTTAATCTTACCTTTTCGTTTTTCTTTCTTTGAGTTTTATTCTTTGGTGTGAGATCGGGTGTCATCGTGTTTCCGGGGTTTTGATTAGCTTTTTCTCGGGTAGAGTTTCTTAAAATCTTTGGTGAGGATTCCATTGACAAGAGTTAGGATATCTTTGAAGCGATTCAAAGGTTTTCTAGGTAGTTCAAGTCGGGTTCATAGCTAAAGGTTGAAGCTTTATCACTAAAGGTTGAAGCTTTATCTCGGGTTTGGGTTTTGAACGGTTCAAAATCGAGTCTTTACTCTTGAAAGATGGCGCTTGTGGTTCAAGACGTGAGCAAGGCTTACAAAGATCTGAAATTTCCGGTTGTTCTTAATGGAAACAACTACCTTCTATGGAAGAGAACGACGATGAATGTTTTGGGTGGGAGAGGACTCACAAAACATATTGAGTCTACCTATGAAGAAGCGAAAGCCTTGGAAGAAAGCTTGGTTAAAGAGACTTGGACGCAAGAAGACTTGACGGTTCTGAGTGCTCTCCATTGCTCTCTTGAGGCTTCTCTCTTGGAAGGGTACTCCTATTGCGAAACATCTAAAGAGCTATGGGATACACTTGCTAATGTATTCGGCAACGAGTCAAACTTGACAAGGGTATATGAGCTCAAGAAGACTCTCGGAAGTCTAAGTCAAGAAGACAATGATTTCAATACTCATTTTGGGAAGTATAGGTCTCTAGTTGCTGAACTAGAGATGCTAAGGCCATTCACCACCGAAGCCACAACACTTAAAGATCGCCGAGAGCAAGACCGTGTCTTCGGGTTGTTGATGACACTTAACCCTACTTACACGGATGTGATTCAACACATTTTAAGGGATGACAAGATTCCTACCTTGGAGCAAGTGTGTGCAAAGATACAAAAGGAGTTTGGATCACAAGGGTTATTCGGTGTTAAAGGAGAAAATCTTCCCACGGCAAACAAGGCGGGGTTCGTGAAACATAAGGACAAGAAGGCTTTGGTTTGTGAGCATTGTAACAAGAAGGGTCATGCCAAAGAAGATTGCTGGATTCTACACCCCCATTTGAAGCCGGAGAAGTTCAAGAATCTCAAGCCGAAGGCGAATGTGGTCAATGCAAGTAACGGTGGACAAGAGAATGAAGAAAGGGCTATTGTTCAGTATGGTCAACAAGAGAAGGCGTTGCAAGCCACGATTCAAGACAAGGGCTGTGGATCATCTTCTCAAAATCAAGAAACCATTGTGATGAACAAGGCGGACCTCGAATCTCTCATTCAATCAATCGCATCAAAATTCAGTACCGGCGGTATCTCTCTCTTCACTTCTAATTCTTATGATCCAAAGTCATTAGTATTAGACTCAGGAGCTTCTCACCATATGATAAGTAATCCTAAGTTGTTAGAGAACATTAAACCGGCTTTAGGAAGTGTTAAAGTTGCTAATGGACATAATGTGCCGATTGAAGGAATAGGAAGTATAAATCTATTAAGTAAACGTTCTAGTGCTTTCTATATGCCTAAGTTTACTTCGAATTTACTCTCGGTTAAGAAGACTACTAGAGATTTAAATTGTCTTGCTATTTTCAGTCCTAATGATGTGAAATTGCAGGATATTAAGAGTGGTAATGTGTTCGGACAAGGTGGTACTAAAGATGATCTCTACGTGCTTGAAGACACCTCTCTTAACTCTATCCCTAATAATGTTGCTTCTTATATGATTGCGAATAATGTTAAAACTTCGGTTGTTTTATGGCACAATAGACTTGGTCACCCTCATTCTAGAGCTTTGAATTTGCTTTTACCGGGTTTCTCTTATGATTGTGCTAAATGTGAAGCATGCATTTTAGGAAAACATTGCAAAGTAGTCTTTCCTAAATCGAATACTATTTATGAAAAATGCTTTGATCTTGTTCATTCGGATGTTTGGACTTCACCTTGTGCATCTAGAGATAATCATAAATATTTTGTCACCTTTATAGATGAGAAATCAAAGTATACTTGGGTAACCTTGCTTCCATCTAAGGATAGAGTTTATGATGCATTTATAAACTTCCAAAATTATGTGACTAACCACTTTGATGCCAAGATTAAGATCCTTAGAACAGACAATGGAGGAGAGTACACAAGTACTAAGCTCAAAACTCACTTGGAAAAATGTGGAATTTTACACCAAACAAGCTGTCCATACAACCCTCAACAAAATGGTGTTGCCGAAAGGAAGAATAGACACCTAATGGAGGTGGCAAGAGCTATGTTGTTTGAGAAACACATGCCAAAGCGGTTTTGGGGAGATGCCGTGTTAACTTCATGTTATCTCATAAACCGCATACCAACCCGTATCCTTAATGACCAATCTCCGTTTCAAGTTTTGAATAATCAAAGTCCTAACATTGATCATTTAAAGGTATTTGGTAGTGTGTGTTTTGTGTTTGTCCCAGGTGACTTGAGGAACAAGCTAGAGCCCAAAAGCACTAAGTGTGTATTCATTGGATACTCAACAACGCAAAAAGGCTATAAGTGCTATGATCCGGTCATGAATATGTACTATGTATCTAGGGATGTAAAGTTCATGGAAGATGAGGCCTATTTCGGAGAGAAGAATTGGGAAGGTGTGAAAGACTTACCAAACTCAACTTCGGATAGAGCTAAAAGCCTTAGGCATATTCTTGAACATTTGAGTAATGGATGCTCTCGTCAAGAAGGAAGAGAAGCCATACCAAATGATGGTACTATTGAAGCGCAAGAGGGTGGTAAGGATATAGCTCAAGAGAAGGGAAATGACATATCACAAGTAGCTTCGGATAATCAACAAGGGATTAGTAGAGAAGAAAGGTCTAGTGAAGAAGTGGTAGAAGAGAATCCATCTAGTGAAGGAGAGGTCATTGAATCTTCAAGCGATGATGAGATATATCAAGCTCCACAAACAACTCAAGACCCTATCTATACTAGAGAGAATCCAAGAAGGAGCAAGAGAGAGAAGAAATCTCCATCTAATTGGAAGAATACTAGAGTGTACTACAATTGTCAAGCCGTGGCTCATCCAATTCAAGCGACATGTTCGATTGACCTTCTTCCCAAAGAACATAAGGCCTTTATTAGCAAGCTAGATGTGGAGTTTGTCCCACAAAGATATGAGGAGGCTAAGGGAATCAAGGAATGGGACAATGCGGTTGATGATGAGGTACAAGCTATGTTAAGAAATCATACATGGGACGAGGAAGAGCTACCACAAGGCAAGAAGTGTGTGAGTTCGAAATGGGTGTTTACTATTAAATACAAGAGTAATGGAGATATAGAAAGGTACAAGGCAAGATTAGTAGCAAGAGGGTTTACTCAAACGTATGGAGATGATTATCGGGAGACATTTGCTCCGGTAGCTAAGCAACATACGGTGAAAGTGGTCCTTTCTTTGGCGGTTTACTTGGATTGGGAATTATGGCAAATGGATGTTAAGAACGCTTTTCTTCAAGGAGAGCTAGAAGAAGAAGTCTATATGACTCCTCCTCCGGGTTTAGAGAACTTGGTGGCTTCGGGAAAAGTGTTAAGACTCCGCAAAGCTATATATGGTCTAAAGCAATCCCCAAGAGCTTGGTACCACAAACTGAGCTCCACATTAAAGGCGAATGGATTCAAGAAGTCAGAATCTGATCACACCTTGTTTACTCTCCAAAATGATCAAGGCATTGTAGTTGTCTTAATCTATGTTGATGACTTGATCATCTCGGGGAGTAACAAGGAAGGTATTAAGTCTATCAAAACCTCTTTACACAATGCTTTTGACATTAAAGATCTTGGTACTGTAGTCCTTATACCCAATCAAACACACGAGATCTAGTCATATTTGACACCAATAACACAAACCAAGCTTCTTATTGCCTCTCAAAGCTTTGTGGGTATGGTCGAAGTCCTATGAGTTTTCGGTTTTGGAGCTTCTAAACGGAAAAACACTACTTTAGCTTACGGGATCCCGTTGTGGTTCTAGGTGTTATACTCAATCATACACACGTGATCTAGTCATATTTGACTCTAAAAACACTAACCAAGCTTCTGATTGCCTCTCAAAGCTTTGTGGTTATGGCCGAAGTCCTATGAGTTTTCGGTTTTGGAGCTTCTAAACTGAAAAACACTACTTTAGCTTACAGGATCCGGTTGCGGTTCTAGTCCTTATACCCAATCAAACACACGAGATCTAGTCATATTTGACACCAAAAACACAAACCAAGCTTCTTATTGCCTCTCAAAGCTTTGTGGGTATGGCCGAAGTCCTATGAGTTTTCGGTTTTGGAGCTTCTAAACGGAAAAACACTACTTTAGCTTACGGGATCCCGTTGCGGTTCTAGTTGTTATACTCAATCATACACACGTGATCTAGCCATATTTGACTCCAAAAACACTAACCAAGCTTCTTATTGCCTCTCAAAGCTTTGTGGTTATGGCCGAAGTCCTATGAGTTTTTGGTTTTGGAGCTTCTAAACGGAAAAACACTACTTTAGCTTACGGGATCGGGTTGCGGTTCTAGGTGTTATACCCAATCATACACACGTGATCTAGTCATATTTGACTCTAAAAACACTAACCAAGATTCTGATTGCCTCTCAAAGCTTTGTGGTTATGGCCGAAGTCCTATGAGTTTTTGGTTTTGGAGTTTCTAAACGGAAAAACAGTACTTTAGCTTACGGGATTCGGTTGCGGTTCTAGGTGTTATACCCAATCATACACACGTGAACTAGTCATATTTGACTCCAAAAACACTAACCAAGCTTCTTATTGCCTCTCAAAGCTTTGTGGTTATGGCCGAAGTCCTATGAGTTTTTGGTTTTGGAGCTTCTAAACGGAAAAACACTACTTTAGCTTACGGGATCGGGTTGCGAATCTAGGTGTTATACTCAATCATACACACGTGATCTAGCCATATTTGACTCCAAAAACACTAACCAAGCTTCTTATTGCCTCTCAAAGCTTTGTGGTTATGGCCGAAGTCCTATGAGTTTTCGGTTTTGGAGCTTCTAAACGAAAAAACACTACTTTAGCTTACGGGATCGGTTGCGGTTCTAGGTGTTATACTCAATCATACACACGTGATCTAGTCATATTTGACTCCAAAAACACTAACCAAGCTTCTTATTGCCTCTCAAAGCTTTGTGGTTATGGCCGAAGTCCTATGAGTTTTCGGTTTTGGAGCTTCTAAACGGAAAAAACACTACTTTAGCTTACGGGATCCCGTTGCGGTTCTAGGTGTTATACTCAATCATACACACGTGATCTAGCCATATTTGACTCCAAAAACACTAACCAAGCTTCTTATTGCCTCTCAAAGCTTTGTGGTTATGGCCGAAGTCCTATGAGTTTTTGGTTTTGGAGCTTCTAAACGGAAAAACACTACTTTAGCTTACGGGATCGGTTGCGGTTCTAGGTGTTATACCCAATCATACACACGTGATCTAGTCATATTTGACTCTAAAAACACTAACCAAGATTCTGATTGCCTCTCAAAGCTTTGTGGTTATGGCCGAAGTCCTATGAGTTTTTTGGTTTTGGAGTTTCTAAACGGAAAAACAGTACTTTAGCTTACGGGATTCGGTTGCGGTTCTAGGTGTTATACCCAATCATACACACGTGAACTAGTCATATTTGACTCCAAAAACACTAACCAAGCTTCTTATTGCCTCTCAAAGCTTTGTGGTTATGGCCGAAGTCCTATGAGTTTTTGGTTTTGGAGCTTCTAAACGGAAAAACACTACTTTAGCTTACGGGATCGGGTTGCGAATCTAGGTGTTATACTCAATCATACACACGTGATCTAGCCATATTTGACTCCAAAAACACTAACTAAGCTTCTTATTGCCTCTCAAAGCTTTGTGGTTATGGCAGAAGTCCTATGAGTTTTCGGTTTTGGAGCTTCTAAACAGAAAAACACTACTTTAGCTTACGGGATCGGGTTGCGGTTCTAGGTGTTATACTCAATCATACACACGTGATCTAGTCATATTTGACTCCAAAAACACTAACCAAGCTTCTTATTGCCTCTCAAAGCTTTGTGGTTATGGCCGAAGTCCTATGAGTTTTTGGTTTTGGAGCTTCTAAACGGAAAAACACTACTTTAGCTTACGGGATCGGGTTGCGGTTCTAGGTGTTATACCCAATCATACACACGTGATCTAGTCATATTTGACTCTAAAAACACTAACCAAGATTCTGATTGCCTCTCAAAGCTTTGTGGTTATGGCCGAAGTCCTATGAGTTTTTCGGTTTTGGAGTTTCTAAACGGAAAAACAGTACTTTAGCTTACGGGATCCGGTTGCGGTTCTAGTCCTTATATCCAATCAAACACACGAGATCTAGTCATATTTGACACCAAAAACACAAAACAAGCTTCTTATTGCCTCTCAAAGCTTTGTGGGTATGGTCGAAGTCCTATGAGTTTTCGGTTTTGGAGCTTCTAAACGGAAAAAACACTACTTTAAATTACGGAATCCCGTTGCGGTTCTAGGTGTTATACTCAATCATACACACGTGATCTAGCCATATTTGACTCCAAAAACACTAACTAAGCTTCTTATTGCCTCTCAAAGCTTTGTGGTTATGGCAGAAGTCCTATGAGTTTTCGGTTTTGGAGCTTCTAAACAGAAAAAACACTACTTTAGCTTACGGGATCCGGTTGCGGTTCTAGGTGTTATACCCAATCATACACACGTGATCTAGTCATATTTGACTCTAAAAACACTAACCAAGCTTCTGATTGCCTCTCAAAGCTTTGTGGTTATGGCCGAAGTCCTATGAGTTTTCGGTTTTGGAGCTTCTAAACGGAAAAACACTACTTTAGCTTACGGGATCCGGTTGCGGTTCTAGGTGTTATACCCAATCATACACACGTGATCTAGTCATATTTGACTCCAAAAACACTAACCAAGCTTCTTATTGCCTCTCAAAGCTTTGTGGTTATGGCCGAAGTCCTATGAGTTTTTGGTTTTGGAGCTTCTAAACGGAAAAAACACTACTTTAAATTACGGAATCCCGTTGCGGTTCTAGGTGTTATACTCAATCATACACATGTGATATAGCCATATTTGACTCCAAAAACACTAACTAAGCTTCTTATTGCCTCTCAAAGCTTTATGGTTATGGCAGAAGTCCTATGAGTTTTCGGTTTTGGAGCTTCTAAACAGAAAAACACTACTTTAGCTTACGGGATCGGGTTGCGGTTCTAGGTGTTATACTCAATCATACACACGTGATCTAGTCATATTTGACTCTAAAAACACTAACCAAGCTTCTGATTGCCTCTCAAAGCTTTGTGGTTATGGCCGAAGTCCTATGAGTTTTCGGTTTTGGAGCTTCTAAACTGAAAAACACTACTTTAGCTTACGGGATCCGGTTGCGGTTCTAGTCCTTATACCCAATCAAACACACGAGATCTAGTCATATTTGACACCAAAAACACAAACCAAGCTTCTTATTGCCTCTCAAAGCTTTGTGGGTATGGCCGAAGTCCTATGAGTTTTCGGTTTTGGAGCTTCTAAACGGAAAAACACTACTTTAGCTTACGGGATCCCGTTGCGGTTCTAGTTGTTATACTCAATCATACACACGTGATCTAGCCATATTTGACTCCAAAAACACTAACTAAGCTTCTTATTGCCTCTCAAAGCTTTGTGGTTATGGCCGAAGTCGTATGAGTTTTTGATTTTGGAGCTTCTAAACGGAAAAACACTACTTAAGCTTACGGGATCGGGTTGCGGTTCTAGGTGTTATACCCAATCATACACACGTGATCTAGTCATATTTGACTCTAAAAACACTAACCAAGCTTCTGATTGCCTCTCAAAGCTTTGTGGTTATGGCCGAAGTCCTATGAGTTTTCGGTTTTGGAGGCTTCTAAACGGAAAAACACTACTTTAGCTTACGGGATCCGGTTGCGGTTCTAGTCCTTATATCCAATCAAACACACGAGATCTAGTCATATTTGACACCAAAAACACAAAACAAGCTTCTTATTGCCTCTCAAAGCTTTGTGGGTATGGTCGAAGTCCTATGAGTTTTCGGTTTTGGAGCTTCTAAACGGAAAAACACTACTTTAAATTACGGAATCCCGTTGCGGTTCTAGGTGTTATACTCAATCATACACATGTGATATAGCCATATTTGACTCCGAAAACACTAACTAAGCTTCTTATTGCCTCTCAATGCTTTGTGGTTATGGCAGAAGTCCTATGAGTTTTCGGTTTTGGAGCTTCTAAACAGAAAAACACTACTTTAGCTTACGGGAGCCGGTTGCGGTTCTAGGTGTTATACCCAATCATACACACGTGATCTAGTCATATTTGACTCTAAAAACACTAACCAAGCTTCTGATTGCCTCTCAAAGCTTTGTGGTTATGGCCGAAGTCCTATGAGTTTTCGGTTTTGGAGTTTCTAAACGGAAAAACACTACTTTAGCTTACGGGATCCGGTTGCGGTTCTAGGTGTTATACCCAATCATACACACGTGATCTAGTCATATTTGACTCCAAAAACACTAACCAAGCTTCTTATTGCCTCTCAAAGCTTTGTGGTTATGGCCGAAGTCCTATGAGTTTTTGGTTTTGGAGCTTCTAAACGGAAAAAAACACTACTTTAAATTACGGAATCCCATTGCGGTTCTAGGTGTTATACTCAATCATACACATGTGATATAGCCATATTTGACTCCGAAAACACTAACTAAGCTTCTTATTGCCTCTCAAAGCTTTATGGTTATGGCAGAAGTCCTATGAGTTTTCGGTTTTGGAGCTTCTAAACAGAAAAACACTACTTTAGCTTATGGGATCGGGTTGCGGTTCTAGGTGTTATACTCAATCATACACACGTGATCTAGTCATATTTGACTCTAAAAACACTAACCAAGCTTCTGATTGCCTCTCAAAGCTTTGTGGTTATGGCCGAAGTCCTATGAGTTTTCGGTTTTGGAGCTTCTAAACTGAAAAACACTACTTTAGCTTACGGGATCCGGTTGCGGTTCTAGTCCTTATACCCAATCAAACACACGAGATCTAGTCATATTTGACACCAAAAACACAAACCAAGCTTCTTATTGCCTCTCAAAGCTTTGTGGGTATGGCCGAAGTCCTATGAGTTTTCGGTTTTGGAGCTTCTAAACGGAAAAACACTACTTTAGCTTACGGGATCCCGTTGCGGTTCTAGTTGTTATACTCAATCATACACACGTGATCTAGCCATATTTGACTCCAAAAACACTAACTAAGCTTCTTATTGCCTCTCAAAGCTTTGTGGTTATGGCCGAAGTCGTATGAGTTTTTGATTTTGGAGCTTCTAAACGGAAAAACACTACTTAAGCTTACGGGATCGGGTTGCGGTTCTAGGTGTTATACCCAATCATACACACGTGATCTAGTCATATTTGACTCTAAAAACACTAACCAAGATTCTGATTGCCTCTCAAAGCTTTGTGGTTATGGCCGAAGTCCTATGAGTTTTTTGGTTTTGGAGTTTCTAAACGGAAAAACAGTACTTTAGCTTACGGGATTCGGTTGCGGTTCTAGGTGTTATACCCAATCATACACACGTGAACTAGTCATATTTGACTCCAAAAACACTAACCAAGCTTCTTATTGCCTCTCAAAGCTTTGTGGTTATGGCCGAAGTCCTATGAGTTTTTGGTTTTGGAGCTTCTAAACGGAAAAAACACTACTTTAGCTTACGGGATCGGGTTGCGAATCTAGGTGTTATACTCAATCATACACACGTGATCTAGCCATATTTGACTCCAAAAACACTAACTAAGCTTCTTATTGCCTCTCAAAGCTTTGTGGTTATGGCAGAAGTCCTATGAGTTTTCGGTTTTGGAGCTTCTAAACAGAAAAACACTACTTTAGCTTACGGGATCGGGTTGCGGTTCTAGGTGTTATACTCAATCATACACACGTGATCTAGTCATATTTGACTCCAAAAACACTAACCAAGCTTCTTATTGCCTCTCAAAGCTTTGTGGTTATGGCCGAAGTCCTATGAGTTTTTGGTTTTGGAGCTTCTAAACGGAAAAACACTACTTTAGCTTACGGGATCGGGTTGCGGTTCTAGGTGTTATACCCAATCATACACACGTGATCTAGTCATATTTGACTCTAAAAACACTAACCAAGATTCTGATTGCCTCTCAAAGCTTTGTGGTTATGGCCGAAGTCCTATGAGTTTTTCGGTTTTGGAGTTTCTAAACGGAAAAACAGTACTTTAGCTTCCGGGATCCGGTTGCGGTTCTAGTCCTTATATCCAATCAAACACACGAGATCTAGTCATATTTGACACCAAAAACACAAAACAAGCTTCTTATTGCCTCTCAAAGCTTTGTGGGTATGGTCGAAGTCCTATGAGTTTTCGGTTTTGGAGCTTCTAAACGGAAAAACACTACTTTAAATTACGGAATCCCGTTGCGGTTCTAGGTGTTATACTCAATCATACACATGTGATATAGCCATATTTGACTCCGAAAACACTAACTAAGCTTCTTATTGCCTCTCAAAGCTTTGTGGTTATGGCAGAAGTCCTATGAGTTTTCGGTTTTGGAGCTTCTAAACAGAAAAACACTACTTTAGCTTACGGGATCCGGTTGCGGTTCTAGGTGTTATACCCAATCATACACACGTGATCTAGTCATATTTGACTCTAAAAACACTAACCAAGCTTCTGATTGCCTCTCAAAGCTTTGTGGTTATGGCCGAAGTCCTATGAGTTTTCGGTTTTGGAGTTTCTAAACGGAAAAACACTACTTTAGCTTACGGGATCCGGTTGCGGTTCTAGGTGTTATACCCAATCATACACACGTGATCTAGTCATATTTGACTCCAAAAACACTAACCAAGCTTCTTATTGCCTCTCAAAGCTTTGTGGTTATGGCCGAAGTCCTATGAGTTTTTGGTTTTGGAGCTTCTAAACGGAAAAAACACTACTTTAAATTACGGAATCCCGTTGCGGTTCTAGGTGTTATACTCAATCATACACATGTGATATAGCCATATTTGACTCCGAAAACACTAACTAAGCTTCTTATTGCCTCTCAAAGCTTTATGGTTATGGCAGAAGTCCTATGAGTTTTCGGTTTTGGAGCTTCTAAACAGAAAAACACTACTTTAGCTTATGGGATCGGGTTGCGGTTCTAGGTGTTATACTCAATCATACACACGTGATCTAGTCATATTTGACTCTAAAAACACTAACCAAGCTTTTGATTGCCTCTCAAAGCTTTGTGGTTATGGCCGAAGTCCTATGAGTTTTCGGTTTTGGAGCTTCTAAACTGAAAAACACTACTTTAGCTTACGGGATCCGGTTGCGGTTCTAGTCCTTATACCCAATCAAACACACGAGATCTAGTCATATTTGACACCAAAAACACAAACCAAGCTTCTTATTGCCTCTCAAAGCTTTGTGGGTATGGCCGAAGTCCTATGAGTTTTCGGTTTTGGAGCTTCTAAACGGAAAAACACTACTTTAGCTTACGGGATCCCGTTGCGGTTCTAGTTGTTATACTCAATCATACACACGTGATCTAGCCATATTTGACTCCAAAAACACTAACTAAGCTTCTTATTGCCTCTCAAAGCTTTGTGGTTATGGCCGAAGTCGTATGAGTTTTTGATTTTGGAGCTTCTAAACGGAAAAACACTACTTAAGCTTACGGGATCGGGTTGCGGTTCTAGGTGTTATACCCAATCATACACACGTGATCTAGTCATATTTGACTCTAAAAACACTAACCAAGCTTCTGATTGCCTCTCAAAGCTTTGTGGTTATGGCCG
Organism: Arabidopsis arenosa; assembly: GCA_905216605.1. Lineage (NCBI taxonomy): Eukaryota > Viridiplantae > Streptophyta > Magnoliopsida > Brassicales > Brassicaceae > Arabidopsis > Arabidopsis arenosa. The sequence goes on along the minus strand of LR999455.1, from coordinate 6,083,442 downwards.
AAGTCCTATGAGTTTTTGGTTTTGGAGGCTTCTAAACGGAAAAACACTACTTTAGCTTACGGGATCCGGTTGCGGTTCTAGTCCTTATATCCAATCAAACACACGAGATCTAGTCATATTTGACACCAAAAACACAAAACAAGCTTCTTATTGCCTCTCAAAGCTTTGTGGGTATGGTCGAAGTCCTATGAGTTTTCGGTTTTGGAGCTTCTAAACGGAAAAACACTACTTTAAATTACGGAATCCCGTTGCGGTTCTAGGTGTTATACTCAATCATACACATGTGATATAGCCATATTTGACTCCGAAAACACTAACTAAGCTTCTTATTGCCTCTCAAAGCTTTGTGGTTATGGCAGAAGTCCTATGAGTTTTCGGTTTTGGAGCTTCTAAACAGAAAAACACTACTTTAGCTTACGGGAGCCGGTTGCGGTTCTAGGTGTTATACCCAATCATACACACGTGATCTAGTCATATTTGACTCTAAAAACACTAACCAAGCTTCTGATTGCCTCTCAAAGCTTTGTGGTTATGGCCGAAGTCCTATGAGTTTTCGGTTTTGGAGTTTCTAAACGGAAAAACACTACTTTAGCTTACGGGATCCGGTTGCGGTTCTAGGTGTTATACCCAATCATACACACGTGATCTAGTCATATTTGACTCCAAAAACACTAACCAAGCTTCTTATTGCCTCTCAAAGCTTTGTGGTTATGGCCGAAGTCCTATGAGTTTTTGGTTTTGGAGCTTCTAAACGGAAAAAACACTACTTTAAATTACGGAATCCCGTTGCGGTTCTAGGTGTTATACTCAATCATACACATGTGATATAGCCATATTTGACTCCGAAAACACTAACTAAGCTTCTTATTGCCTCTCAAAGCTTTATGGTTATGGCAGAAGTCCTATGAGTTTTCGGTTTTGGAGCTTCTAAACAGAAAAACACTACTTTAGCTTATGGGATCGGGTTGCGGTTCTAGGTGTTATACTCAATCATACACACGTGATCTAGTCATATTTGACTCTAAAAACACTAACCAAGCTTCTGATTGCCTCTCAAAGCTTTGTGGTTATGGCCGAAGTCCTATGAGTTTTCGGTTTTGGAGCTTCTAAACTGAAAAACACTACTTTAGCTTACGGGATCCGGTTGCGGTTCTAAGTTTACTGTAAACCTCACTATTTGGCATGACCGGTTAAGCCATTCCGGTTCAATATTGATGCAAAAGAATAATGAAAAATGTGTGTGAACATTAGAGAACCCGAAGAATATTCCTAATGTTTTCTTATGTGTGCTGCTTATTTTATAAAGCAAGCCGATTATATGGCTTTCACCGACCCCATGAATTTGGATAATGTCAATTTTCTAGTACGTATTCGAGGAGATATTGTGGATTGATCACCCACCATATATTCTTGTTATCAACTTGCAACCTGAAGTTTGCGAGGATATTTGGTTAATTGATAATGGTCGTGAAAGGTTGTCTTAAGTAAATGACTATTATGTCAATTTATTCGCATCAGGCCAACAAGAAATAATGAGTTCTCCCTGTTACAATTGGTTTGGGTCAGAAACCAGATATTTCTCATCCAAATGTGCTATATATATATATATATATATATATATAGAGAGAGAGAGAGAGAGAGAGAGAGAGAGAGAGAGAGAGAGAGAGAGAGAGAGAGTTGCTCCACCACAGTGATATACGATGGGATTTAAAAGAATGTTGGAAATATGTTGGATATTAATCTCTCTTGATGATTGATTATATTGAACCATCAGTAAAAAATTTATTTAAGGCTCGAGATGCAGACTGTTATTTCAGTGAGTCAGTCTTTCCAACATTAAGGGGAGAAAATAAACAGCTGGTAAAGAAATATATGAGAAAAAATTATCTCGATCCTCGTACTAAAGAAAGTGCACTAGAAGTTAAGAGATAATTCATTTGCAAAGTTAAGCAAATTATATGCCAGAAGCATTTACTGACCTTAAGTGACAAAGTCACACCAGCTGTGCTCCAATTAAAAGTAATATCCTAGAAGGATAAGATCAACTGCTAGTAAGTCTAAAGATCGCCTGAAGCGTGATAGACTTATTGGTTCCAAAGAAAAAGCATCCTCGAAAAATAAATTTAAATGAGCAAAAAGTTAATATGGCACCGAGGAATCAAAGATTCTCTAGAAGAGCTTAGACACGAATAAGAAAGAGATCCATGTACCTGAGAATGATAATGAAAGGAAATCTCAACAAGTTGAGTCATGTCTAGAATAAATGGGAACCAAAAAAGTCAAATCGACGTCGTAAAATATTTAGCATGCATTGAAGCAGTTGATGATATGTTATAGAAGAAAATCAAGGATCATGAACCGCGGTTAATAGAAAAAGTTTTATTGAGAAGTATATAGAATGTGATGATTGGCCAATCATGAAAAGAAGTAAAAGAAAAAGTAAAATCTTTTGAAAAGAAAGTATTTGGACTAGAAGTCCGTACACTTGAAGGTGTAAAACTAGTGGGAGATAAGTGGATCTTTATGAGATATAAAGCACCTTTAGTGGGAGGAATAATTCTCACAAAGACATGGAATTTAAGAGAAAGAGGTATACTCTCTTGTGGTGGATACAACTATATAAATCCCTTATCTATTTGACAATGTGAGAAAGACTTGATTCAGTCTACTCAGAAGGTCTTAAAATATCATAAACAGCCCTGAAAGATAGAAGTTTCCTCGAAATATTCTATTGCCAGAAGCAACAAATTATAGTTCTCGAGAACATAACTACATATGTAAATTAGATCGATATTGTTGTGAATTGAAACATCGGGGTATATATAAGATAATTGCCTTAGTTGGTACTTGTTAAAAGAAGGCTACAAGAATAAGTACAGAGTACTTTGATGATTTAAATATAATCAGATCTCCTGTAGAGATTTCATATACAGTGAAATATTTGATGAAAGAATTTTAGATGGAATCATTCTTATGGAAGATGTTGAAATAAGATTGTGCATAAATCCAAGTCTTTATGAAATTCCTCAGAATTACAAATTGGACATCTAGCAAAAGAGATATTATTTCAAAGATCCTTACAGGATTTTATATGGTAAATGCTCACTTAATTTGGTCCAGAAGAACCATAATAAGAAGGGAAGCTAAAATAGTAAGTTTTACAAGGAGAGTATGCATAACTCCTATGTAAAAGATAAAAGTTTAGAAGATTGTATGCAAAAGATTATTTGGACTTGTAGTCTAAGTAGACAATGAAATAATATTCCATCTGAAAGAGATGTTATGAACTAGAAGTTTCAAAGACCCGAGAGGTTATATGACAATCATACCAGTTTGTTCATTAAGTTTCTGAATATAGTAGTTCCCGAAAAAAAAAAAATATGAAACGGAAAAAATATGACTGGAATGCATATCCTGAAGATGATGATTCCAGGGGAAAAAATATGGTTATATCCCATTGGGTTTTTCCATGAAAGGTTTTTAACGAGACAAAAAAGAATACGCGAAAGAGAGACACCTAAAGAGAAATATTGTGATTCCAATGATGCAAGACTATTTTCAAGGTCTTTGACATACATTGATGAGATTGTGAGAAACAAAGAAGAATGATCAAGATGAGTCACCTACGAGACTATTGAGCTGCAGAAGAATGGTGATCTACGTGTCCTACAAATTTGTTCAAGTGAAGATTTGGCGAACCTATTTACCAAGACGTTTTCAAACAACTACTTACAGAAGCTACTCATCATATTCGATCGCGTCATCTCGAAGATTCAAGTGATCTACTCATGAGGGGGAGTAAAAGTGCGTTGCACTCTTTTTCCCTTAACCATGGTTTTTCCCTTTGGGTTTTTGTGGTAAGGTTTTTATTGAGGTAGCATCTCACATGCGCATTTGAGACCATATTTTTATAATGGTTATTCAAGGGGGAGTGTTATGAATAATTATATGTAATGTATGGATGCCCATTATATGGTCCATTAGTAGGTTCTAGAAGACTTAATCTCTAACCTAAACCCTAATGGTGTATCCCTATATATATGTTGTATCTTGTACAATTGATCAATAACAGAAAGAACAATCCCCAAAACCCTATTATTTACAACATTTAGAAAATTTTCCATATTTTCAAATATTTCTCTTATTTCTATATGTTGCTTTTTCCATTTTACAAAAATAGAAAATAATAATAATTTCAAAAACGTTAATTAATGAGATGGCAAACCGCGATTGGTCGTTTGAAATCCTAGGTGAACGGCCTCATGAGCTTATAGGCTCGACTTTTATATAGTATAGACTAGATTCTAAACCCACGCTACGCGTGGGTCTATATTTAATACTTTTAGTAAATTTTTGTGTAAATAATAATATCTATTAAAATTTTGAAATATATGTTTTTATATGGCTACTTATTGTTAATTGTTTAAATTCTTTGAATTTTATAATTACCGTGGAAAATAGTTCAATTTAAAAAAAAACTCTAATACAATTTTTAGGTTTTTATAACATTGATTAAAAAACATATTTTTGTTTAATAGCTCTCTCTTTAGCTTTAGATATTTTGGATGACTAGGTTTTTCATGTACGACGTTTTGGCTGAATCTCATAAAATAAATTGTTGTAAGGGGACATAATTTGATGACTTTCTCATTATGGTATGCCCAAATTCACTATTTTTTTTTTGTCTATGTTCACTGCATTAGTTAGTATAGCTCTTTAAAAAAAAAGATTCTAAAAAAAAAAATACTTATAAGCTTATCTATACTTTCTTTTTAACAACTCATATTTTTCTCTCATTCTTTTCAATATGAGTATGAATTTCCGTCTTCACAATTTTTTTTTAGAGGTATCACTCTTTCTATCTTTTTGCAAGCACTCATTGTCTTTGTGTCATTCTCTATTCCCATTATCACATCTACCATTCACAAATATTCTTAATCTAAGATATTATTTTATATATATTCTAATAACTAAATCTTACATTATTCTTATTTCCTTATGTTTGTTTTCAACATTTTACATTTCTCTTCTTTACATATCTATTATTTTTTCCTTTTCATAAATATTTTAATCTAAAAAAATATTAAAATTTAAAGATGTTAATTATTATGACGTTTAAAAATATTAATTAGTGAGATGCCTAACCGCGATTGGTTGTTTTAAATCTCAAATATTGTTTTTCTTTCCTTTTTCACAATTATTTATTTTATCTAATAAATGAAATATAAAGATATTAAATTAGTGATAGTGCTATTATGATTAACTAAAATTTTTATAATTAGAATATTTTCCATATTTTAAATATTTTTGTTTGTAATATAATAAAATTTTAGAATAATATAACTTTACATTTGATTATTTATATTATATATTTTTGTACAAACTTTATATTAAGAAAATTTTCTATATTTCTATATATTTTTCTTATTTTCATATGTTACTTTTATCCATTTTTACAAAAATTTTAATATAGAAAATTATTAGAATCTAAAAAATGTTAATTAGCGAGATGGCACACCACGATTGGTCGTTTAAAATCCTACGTGGACGATCTCAGAAACTTATGGCTTCGAATCAAAATATGTTAACTAATGAGATGATAAATCGAGATTGGTGGTTTAAAATCCCACGTGGACGGCATCCGAAACTTATAACCTCGACATTTATATAGTATAGATAAATAAATTTAATAATCTTTAAGAAATCAAAACTTTACAGTTTGATTATGTATATTATGTTTATATATAACACAAGATTATAATTTGAAATATTTCCATATTTTCAAATATTTCTCTTTTTTGACAAAATTTATATTCAGAATTGTTTCATATTTTTACATATTTCGTTTATAAATTTAATAATATTTTAAAAATTAAAACTTTACATTTTGATTATTTATATTAGGTTTTTAAATAACACAAGATTATTTATATTATGTTTATATATAACACAAGATTATAATTTTAAATATTTCCATATTTTCAAATATTCCTCTTTTTTGACAAAATATATATTCAGAATTTTTTCATATTTTTAGATATTCCGTTTATAAATTTAATAATCTTTTAAAAATTAAAAATTTATATTTTGATTATTATATTATGTTTTTAAATAACACAAGATTATAATTAGAAATATTTCCATATTTTCAAATATTTCTCTTATTGTTTTTTTTCCTTTTTACTGAAACTTTTAAATAGAAAATTATTAGAATCAAAATATGTTAATTATCAAGATGTCAGATCGCGATTGGTTATTAACCCCCGCTACGCGGGGGTTTGTTATTATTGATTGATTTATTAACCCCCGCTAATATTTTGACAATAACCCCATTCATCCTAAATAGACTATCTGATCATCTCTTATACAAAAATGACCCCATTAGTTTAATAACTTTTTGGCCATAATTTTCATTTATATAAATTTGCATTGACATATAGTAATGCAAAAGTACTAGAATCTTTTGTTTTTGATTATTTCTAACATAAATGTTTATTTATTTATAGTTTTAATATTATTTATGTTGTTTAAAACTTAAATTTGTTATAATAAGAAAGAAAAAGTTCCGAAGATAACTTAAGTATAAAATAACTTTAGTATAAAAAATATTAGAAATATGATGTATTATAATGTTTGGACCTCTACATTTTTTTTAAATTACTATTGAGCCTACATTTCTATTTCAAATCTATATTAGTATTTTTGCAACACTTTGGTGACGGGTGGGTAAAAATACTTCTGGGTTAATCGGATATCCGACCCGTTTTTTAAAATCCTTCACAAAAAATTTGTTGGGTCAGGTTATATTTAACCCAACTCATACACCGGATATTCCATATTTAATAATTTAGATATTTAGAAGATTTGATTAAGATTTAAAATTATGATTCTCCTATCATCTTTGTTTGATATGTTTTTTACTGTTTTGAATCATCATATAATACATAAAGTAAAAAAAAAAATCAATTTTTTTTTCTGCATATACTGTGATTCGAAATTTAAAAAGCAGACATATATTATCTAATTGACGAAAATGTGTGTTCAACGTTCTACATCGATTAAAATATTTAGACAATGATTCAGAATCATATCATAAATAAGATCAACATTAATAAAATAAATAAGTTTTTTGGCCAGACGGGTTTGGCGGGACGGGTTTTGAATCAACAATAATAAAAAAATTAAAATATCATTAATCCGCCGCTTCAATACTGATTAAATCCTTATTTTTTTTAATACCACCAATATTAGACATATTAAATCAGTCTTATAGAAAAGATTGTATAAAACCAAAAATTGTCTCGTGGTATAATGTTACTTAATAACAATATTTATAAAATTTTAAATATCATTAACATGCCGCTTTAATACATATTAAATCTTCAGTTTATTAAAATATAAAGGTCTTAGAGAATGCTATGATTTGTAAACTTTCATATATAATAAATAATCATTAAATTTTAGAATAAAAACAAATCACGGGACGGGTGAAGAAATTACGGAACGAGTTATATTTCGGAAAGGATTTATATGGCGGACGAATTTGAATCAATATTTATATACCGCTTTAATACGGGTTAAATCCTCAGTTTATTAATAATTGTCTCGTGGACTCGTGGTATACCGTTACTTAATAACAATTGTAAACTATAATATAAATAAATATGTTATAAGGAGATACAATTTACAAAATATTTTTATACTAACTTTAAAATTAAATCATCCCGCGGTGTACCGCGGGTTAAAATCTAGTACACAATTAAGAAAACTATGACATAAATTTAAAATGTAGTTGATTAACAATTGTCAATAATTTCTGTATTGTAATATATTTGTGTTTTTAATTATTTTGATTTATTAGCCTCTATTGGTATTAATTTGGTCTTTGAAGGCATATCATATTGGTGTTACTATCTTCATTATCAGTTTTATGCCATAATAAATATAGATTTTAATAAAAATGGGGACTCTGATATGCTTAGAAATTTTTATGCTATCATTAAAAGATACAATTCCAAATCAAGATAATTACTTGCCAAAATACTTTTCGTTTAATTTTTTAGTATATTGTTTTACACAATAAAATATTTTCAATATGTTTTCTAACAAATATCTTTTGTAATTCTTTTAAGTGCCACAAAGTGATAAAATGCTCTTTTATTTTGTTCAAACAACTTCAAATTTCTACCAGATATATATTCTAATAACAAAATTTGAGAATTTTCTTATTTTTCATATGATGTTTTGAAGAAGTTTACATTTCTTATTCTAATTATAAATTGTTTTTATATATACTAATAACTAAATTTGACATCTTTTATAAATTATAATACTTTCCTATAACCAATAATATCCGACAAAATTTTTCTAAAATACCCTTAATCACTACCTTAAACTTAAGATTATTTCTTCATCTAATATTCAGTTTTAAAAAAATAAACCTTTTACATAAATTATTTCATAATTTTCCTGTTTTCTAAGCTCTTTCCAATTGCAATTAGGGAATATGCATAAACTAACCTTCAACAACAGTATCTTGTCGGGGAGACTATGTAAATTACACTTGCAACCTTTATATATTCTCTCTCCATTCTTCTTTTTTAATTTTTTTTTCTCCCCATCCATCTTCGACCACTCTCTTCCCCTTTGTCTTCTTCACCATAACCATGCCCAAACCCATAATAAAATCTTTCTCATCGAAATAGAAATATATTTCCCTCTTTTTTTTCTCAATCGAAAGCGACACCACCAACAACAACGTCTTATCCGTCGAATCGTATCGACACCACCAACCGCCACCTCTTAAACCACCACTACTGTATAAACCTCGACAACACCTTGTCCACCCATATTTGAAATCTCTTCTACCTATTTTTTTCGTATCCATCACCCCCACCTCCGTAACGACGACCACCACCTCCATAGCCATTGTCACCACCTTTTATATGACATGCTATTTGTTTTTAAATAGCATGCTATTGTTTCTCAACACACTATATTTTCTTAACACGCTATATTTTCTAAAATGGCATGCTATTGTTTCATTTGACAAGCTATATTTTTCGAAAACACTGTAGTTTTTACAAATTTCAAGTCAATTCAATATTTTTCTTTCAGATCCAGTGTCATTTTTATTTGATACATGTCATTCATTAAAATTACTTGTATCTGTTTGTCTTCTTTCTCCACCATCACCGTCTATTCCGTCGAATCGTATCGACACCACCAACCGCCACCTCTTAAACCACCACTACAATATAAACCTCGATAACACCGCCTCCATCCATATTTGAAATATCTATTACCTCTTTCTTTCATATCCATCACCGCCACTTCCTTAACGACCACCACCACCTCTATAGCCACTGTCACCACCTTTCATATAACATGCTATTTGTTTTTAAATGGCATGCTATTATTTCTCAACACGCTATAATTTCTTAACACGCTATAATTTCTTAACACGCTATATGATAATAGGTTTTTACGATCAATTAATCCTAAAACACTATCGCGTGGGATGAATGTATATGCTGGGATGGTTAATGATGCATTTCATGGTTCTGTTCCATATAACGAATATAATGAACATGATCAAAGTGGAAACGATCATGTTCATGAAGAACCCACCCAAGAAGCAAAACGATTTTATGACATGCTAGCTGCCGCAAACACTCCACTTTATGATGGATGTCGGGAAGGTCACTCGCAATTATCGTTGGCAGCTCGGTTCATGAACAATAAGGTGGACTACAATTTGTCAGAAACTTGCATGGACGAATGGGCAGAATTGTTTACAGAATATTTACCAGAAGGTAATCAGGCGACCGGTTCCTACTACGAGATAGAGACTTTGATGCGAAAGCTAGGATTGCCGTACTATACATATGATGTATGTATAGATAATTGTATGTTGTTTTGGAAAGATGATGAGAAGTTGGGGATTGCAAGTTTTGCGGAAAACCAAGATACAAGGAGAGTGAAGGAAGAACAAGAATACCATATAGTAAGATGTGGTATTTACCGATTGGGGACAGATTGAAGAGAGTGTATCAATCTCAAAAGTTTGCAGCTTCGATGAGATGGCATGCTGAGCATGAATCGGAAGCGGGATTAATGTGTCATCCATCAGATGCGGCTGAGTGGAAGAATTTCCAGCAATTCCATCCCTCATTTGCAGAAGAACCGCGAAATGTTTATCTTGGATTATGTACTGACGGTTTCAATCCTTTTGGCATGTCCAAAAATCATTCGTTGTGGCCCGTGATCTTGACTCCATACAACTTGCCTCCTGATATGTGCATGAACAATGAGTATTTGTTTCTTACAATTTTGAATTCGGGACCAAATCATCCACGAGCCAGTCTTGATGTTTTCCTCCAACCACTGATCGAGGAGTTGAAAGAGTTATGGCATAACGGAGTTGAGGCATACGATGTGTCATGTGATCAAAATTTCATACTTAAAGCCGTCCTTTTGTGGACTATTAGCGATTTCCCAGCATATGGCATGTTAACGAGATGGACTACACATGGAAGAATATCGTGCCCAATTTGTATGGAGGATACAAAATCATTTTGGTTGCCAGGTGGTCGGAAGACATGTTGGTTTGATTGCCACAGAAGATTTCTTCCTCTAAACCATCTGTTACGGAAGGACAAAAAGCACTTTGTGAAGGGTAAAAATGCAGTGTACGAGTATTCACCTGCATCGTTGACTGGTGAACAAGTCTTATATGAGCGTATAAAGAGTGCCGAGCCGCCTAAGACATCTGACTGCGGAGGAAATGGGCATGAAAATAAAGTGGATGGGTATGGAGATTGGCATAATTGGCACAAAGAAAGCATACTGTGGGAGCTACCTTACTGGACCGATCTAAATCTACGACACAATCTTGATGTGATGCATATTGAGAAAAATATTCTCGATAACGTCATGTACATTGTGATGAATGTGAAAGACAAATCAAAAGACACTGTGAAATCAAGAATAGATGTTTCCAGATTTTGTGATCGCCTGAATTGCATGTTGATGATCGAGGGAGAGCTCCATTTCCTATTTGGAGATTGAGTGCGAAAGCAAAAAAAAGTCTCCTTGAATGGGTCAAATCAGAGGTCAGATTTCGAGATGGCTATGTAGCAGATTTAACTAGTTGTGCAGATATCAATGCCGGCAAGTTTTCGGGAATGAAAAGTCACGACTGCCATGTATTTATGGAACGATTGCTTTCGTTTGTGTTTGCAGAACTCTTGCCGCGAAACGTACATCTTGCATTATCAGGTAAATATATTTAATTTATAAATATATGTTTGCTCTATATATAAAATAATATGACTATTAATTTTATTTTATTTGTATTGTAGGCATTGGAGCATTTTTCCGTGATTTAAGTACTCGATCATTGGAGCTAAGTCGCGTCCAACTTTTGAAGGAGAATATTGTCATGATTTTGTGCAACTTGGAAAAAATATTTCCACCTTCTTTCTTTGATGTGATGGAGCACCTACCTGTACACCTTCTTTCTTGGCGGTCCAGTTCAATATAGATGGATGTATCCTTTCGAAAGGTTTTTTAAACGTTTGAAAGGCAAGGCGAAGAACAAAAGATATCCAGCGGGTTCAATCGTTCAATCGTACATGAATGATGAGATATCATACTTCTCGGAACACTATTTTGCATCGCACATTTCTACAGCTATTAGAAGAAGGTATTTCATACTATATTATAATGAGAATACCATTATTTTAATAAAAGCAAATATTTTTATGAATTAATATATATACTTATGTTCGCAGGACAAGTCGGTATGATGAAGGTGAAGTTCCTGTATATCCTGTCCCGGTACCAGACATATTCACACAAGTCGGTCGTCCAAGTGGCAAAAGTAGTGAGTTCTGGTTAACTGAGCAAGATTATACATGCGCACATGCATATGTTTTGCGTAATTGTGACTATTTTCGACCGTTTGAAAGGTATACATACATTTTTACCAAGTAATAATATTAGTTTTAAGAGCGTTCTCTCTATTAATCGACTAATGAGAATATCTTTTTACATGTCGAAAAACAGTATGTTGGACGCGCAAATTCGGGATGAATATCCAGAACTCTCTGATGATGAGGTCACCTCTAAAAGAGACGAAGATTTTCATTTATGGATTCGCCAATACGTACGTCGTATATACTAACGATCTCACTTTAAATCGACTCATGGATTGGAATATATATCTTTACTAATCTATATAATTTTTATTTTAGGTGGAAGCAACGAGAAGTCATCAAAATTTTCCTCCATGGGTTCATGAACTAGTGGAAGGTCCTGAAAACAAAGTCAAGTCATGGCCCATGTATTTTACTAGAGGATATATGTTTCACACGCGGAATCATGGGCGCACAAGAAAGACAATGAATTATGGGGTATGTGTTCGAGGACAAAATTATTCTGAAGCATCTCACGAAGAAGATTTTTTTGGGACCGTGGAAAAGATAATCGAGCTCGAGTATCCAGGACTGGTTAACTTAAAGATCACACTTTTCTACTATGAATGGTTTGACCCAAAGGTTGGCAAAGGAATTCGTATTTCAGATGGAGGCGTTGTAGACGTGCTACAATCAAAGAGATACCAAAATTACGAACCATTTATTTTAGGTAATTTTTCATCCTATTTTCAAGTATTTGCTAGAGACGATCTTATTTTATTTCAAATTTTTGGCTTTGTACAGGGTCTCAAGCTGATCAAGTGTGTTATCTTTCATACCCGAACACAAAACGACCTCGAAAAACGTGGCTTTCAATTTGCAAAGTTAATCCAAGGAATGTTGTTCAAGGGAAGTTTACTGAAAATGATATGGTTATACTGCAACAATCTGTTGATGAGGCACCTCCGAGCATGATTGAAGAAGTTATAGTTGAGAGCTTAGTTAACGGAAATCATCAAGATGAACCTATCGATTTTGATATTGAAGATGCTGAAGGAGAAGACGAATTTCATTGTAATTCATCAACATCCGAAGATGAAGATGAAGAAGAAGGTGAAGATGAAGAATAATTATAAATATAAGTCATTTGTAAAATAATTGACTAAATTTTAATGTGTGTTTTGTAATATATTTTAATTAAATGGCTTGATGATGTGTGTTTTGGAAAATAGAATTAAACAGCCAATTTGATATGTTTATTTACTAGTTTTGGTAAGCATTTAACGATTAATTAAACAGCCAATTTGGTAACATACTTGCCATACTTGAAAGTAGGTTCTCGGTTCGAGTCAAGTAGAGCTCTTTTTTCCATCATTTTACTAACAGTCGCACTGTTGCCACCATTCTGCGACTAAACAAGATAATCGATCACATCTACCAAACGGTCACAAAACAGTCACACGTTTGCCACCCTTTTGCATCTAACACCTGAGACTTAGCGACTAAAAATGAGAATATATCACCATTTTTCAAAACCGTCGCAAGACGGTCACACTTCTGCCACCATTTTGCGTCTAACACCTGAAACCTAGCGACTACTTTTCTACATATTACCAACTCTCGATATTGAACAATCCAAATTTCTAATTTGGGGTTTGTTTATATGTTCCATTATACGTTACTAGTGTGATATGATCGAATTTAGTTATAAATACTTAACCAACCTCTTGAATTTCAATGATTAAAAACCAAACATGCAAAAATACCTAATCCATATGAAGTGTTACATGTTCTTTTAAGAGAATGATAGGGAATTTATAACAAATTATGATATAAGTTGTGGAAGCAATTTTTTACCTGCCTAAGACTTATATATGTACTTTATGCTACTAAAATGAGTGTTTATCTGTGATTACAATCAATAGAATGAAACAAAATCCATAGATATCTAAATTTTATGTTGTGACGTGTTCTAGTCTGTCACAATTTAGTCACACATTGCGACTATTTTGTAACTTTAACGCGACTCGTACATATGTTGCGACTATTTTAGGACAATCTTTGTGACTATTTGCCGACTTATTTTGCCACTGTCTTGCAACGTTTCCAATTTTTAGTAAAATTTTATCAAAATTTCACTAAGTCTTTGGGCGCTTAAGATTCCCACCAAATATTTTAAGGACCTACTCTTTTGCGACCAAAGTGGGACTCTTATCGTTAACTAGTAAACAAACACGACCTCGACATTTCATTTTCTCATCCTAGATCTAGGATTTTTGCCGAAAAAGCTCTCGCCTCTCTCCTCTTCTCAATCTCTTCGAATGGATTCTTCTTCGCTGTTCTAGGGTTTAATTCTTCGAATCGATTCTTCTCTCCTCTTCTCAACCTACTCCAATCGATTCTTGAACACTTCTCTAGGGTTTTCATTTCACCTCTCTGCTTCTCTTTCAATCCTTCTTTTCTTCAAATTCTCTCTTTCGACTCTCTAATGGCTCCTGGTAAGGGCAAGGCTTCCAGAGGTTGCGGAGGCAAATCGACCAGCCGTGGTCCCAGAGTCTTCCATGGTCAAAATCCACTTCTATCTGCGAGTCCAGTCCGAGCCTCCTCTCACTCGTCGAACCCTAATTCGGCGACACAGTCAGTTACCCAATCTCAGAGTCGTCGTCCTTCACAGTATCCGCCATCTTCCCAAAACCAGACTCCTTCTCTCCAAACAATGCCTGCCGGCTCTCAACAAACACCGCCTGCTGGCTCTCAACAACCACCTGCAGCTCGTCGGAAACAAAAACCTCAAGGCCGTCATCAAAAGCCTTCTTCTTCTCGTCAACAACAGCCTCCTCCTCAACAACAACCTCCTCAACAACAGCCTCCTCAACAACAGCCTCCTCCTCCTCAACGACAGCCTCCTCCTCAACAACAGCCTCCTCGTCAGAATGCACCGGAGCAACAGAACTTACCAATGGAGCTAAACGATAATAGTGAAGACGAGTATGAGGAAGATGTAGATGAAGATAACCCTCAGGAACAGAATGAAGATCCAAATGTCGACTACCAAGAACTGTTGGATCGTTTGCTAGCCCTTCCAGGCCGAGAACTTCTTCCACTACTGTCTCCGAACCGGATACCAGGAGTTGAGACTCTCTGGTAATCTCTCTCCTTTTATACTTTTGTCATTAACCATATTGTGATGATTTTGTGATTGATAATTAGCATCTGTATTGGAGTTACTTGTGTTTGTGATTGATATTGAGCATGTGTATTGGTGTATTGGTGTATTGGAGCATCTGTGTACAGTTTATCTTTGTTTTTTAAACACTGTGAAGTCATTTAGTCATGTCCTTTAGTAGAAGTTTGGAGAATTATTTTAGTTGATCCAAACTGAGTCTGATTCTTCAAGCTTTCAGACTTTCTTCACTAAATACAACTTATTTTAGTGGATTCTGCATATAATCAGACACGTTTCATTCTCGCTGACTCTCTCTTAGTTGTTTTGCATCATCTAAACTCGGTGATTTCAACAAATGAATATAATTAGGAGTATTTTTGCAATGTCTTAGTGCTTAACTAACATGAAAGGTACTTTATATAGACTTAATACTCTGTCTTTCATTACAGGTTTAACCGGCACAAAGGAAAGCTGTCTAGAGTGATTGCTGGAATCTTTTGCTAACTTAACTACTTGTTGTGTAGCGGAAGTATAATTGGGATGTCGGGATTACTGAGCTTGTTAGAGAAGGATTCTTGGTGATAGCCAAGAAACGGTTGAAAGGGATTGTCAGTCAAGCAAAGCAGAGTGGTGTACAACCACCGTGGATCCGTGATACACTTTGGGCTGAGATGTGGGTGTATTGGAATACTGAGGATGCTATTGAGAGGAGTGAGAATGCTTCACAGTGCAGAAACTCTGATCGTGGAGGTCTTGGAGTGCACAAACACTTAGCCGGTCAGAAATCTTTTGTTCAAGTTCATCAAGAAATGGTAAGAGTTCTCTTTCCATCCAAACAAATCATTTCTCTGATTTTCTAATATTGCTTCCATGATTTAAATCTGTTTGAGTTTAATTGTAGGAGGAAAAGCTCAAGCGTCCTGTATCACTTGGCGAAGTGTTTATGCAAACACATACAAGGGCTGATGGATCATTTGTGGATCAAAAATCTAAAGAAGTTGTTGAGGCGTATGCGAAGGGCATTGAAGACAGGCTGTCTGAATTGGACGAGGAGGGTCCTCAGAATTCTGCTAATTCCTCTGAACATTCCAGTGACTGTATGCTCAGCATTGATGAAAAGAATGAGATCTTTCTTAAGGTAACTGATTTCCGTTTTTATTTTGCTTAGTATCTGATTGTCTTGTTCTGATGATTTGAGTAATTATGCATTCCTTTTCTCTGTTTTTATTTATGACTGAGTCTGATTATTATATGTGCATTATGGTTACTTAATCAGAATGATAATCGGTTAACTGTGACCTATTTTTCTTTATGTCCACAAATTACAATGATGCTTATAATGTTGGTTTGATGTTGATTATGTGATTAACATTGTATATGCCTTTAAAGTGGATAATCAGTGTATATGCCTTTTAATTGTTTCTGGATTTCGTTTTTTTGACATCCCTGTTCTTGTTCACTGAATCTTTGTCTTTTGTTTTAGTGTACTCATAAAGATGACAAAGGCACTCCTTATGGCCTTGGATCGCATGTGGAGACGCTGAACAAAGGAAAGAGGAAGGAGAGTTATGTGAGCTCTTCTACATCAACCATTGTGGAGCTTCCAGAACAGCTGCGGCGCAAGATATCTGAACACGATGCTGAAAATGCAAGACGTGATGAGGAGCACCGCCAATCTCAATCTCGGATCTCCAGCTTGGAGAAACTTGTCCTCTTCATGAAGGATAAAGATCCTGAGTTGGCAGCTTTCTTGTCATCTGCTTCTACAGCACCTGAACAACCCATCCAAGCAACCACCATACCTACATGCATTCTACCAACCACAACAGCTGCAACCACCCAACCAGTCATCCCAACCGCAGGCACCACAGAAGAGACAGGATTGGCCAAGAGAGTAGCATCCTCCACTTCACCTGCTTTGTCTACTTCTTCTAACTTATGAACTTGAATTATTTATGCTTTTGTTGGTATGTAGGATGATGATCTTTTGTGTATGACTAGGAATCTAGGATGATAACTTATGTAGGATGATAATTTCTGGAATGTTTACTTGATTACTGTGTTTTATGGATATTTTTCTTTGATTAATGGCTTTTCAATTTGAAAATTAATCAGGTTTATGATTGTTAACATGTCACTAATTTGTGACCAGACCAATAAGAAACATATGACCATTTTCCGACCAAAACTATTCCACATATGTGACCATTTTGTGACCGACCATCTACAAAGCTGTGACGATTATGTGACTAAACCAAGTTTCACAAACTATAAAACTTGTGCCAATATGGTTCCTAATACGAGACTATAAAACAGCGTCTTACAAAGGTCGCAAATAAGAAAGACTCTCTTGCGACCAAATTGTAACTTAAAGAAATGTAGATAGCGACTAAAGTGGGACTACTTAATTTTTTCACCTACGATATCTTAGTCTCTAATCTGTCGCATAACTTGGACTCTAATGTTAGTCCCAAAACCGTTGCAAGATAAGACTGGTAATTATCGTCACAAATCGGTCTCGTAGTTAGCCTCGTTGCGTTTTAGTCGGGTATCTGCAACTTCCAATACTAGTTACAGATTAGTCGCTTATTTACGACTATTTATGTGAGTCAGAAACTAGTCGCAAATAAGTGACTAATTTGCGACTGATTTATTTTGCGACCAATTTTTAGCGACCATTTAAATTAGTCGCACAACAGTCGTAAATAGAGTATTTGCGACTGTTTTGCGACTAAAATGGGAGTCGCAAACGGTCTGTTTTCTTGTAGTACTTAACTTTTTTTAAGATTCTATTAATTTTCTATATTTTAGATTTTTGTAAAATGGCAAATCGAGATTAGTGATCACATAAAGACATCACTATTTGATGATCAAAATCAAAGCTAACATTGTTTTCAACCAATAAGCGCGACAACCCGTAGAATATAACAACTTCTCCTAGCTTTGGTTTTAAAAAAAAAAACTTCTCCAAGCTTAGATGGAGCTGCTTTTCATAGATAAAGTTAAGCTCTTGGTCATCTTCAAAGTCAAAACCTAGATCCTCTTCTTCAAAGGTCTCATTGAGCGAGTCTCTAAAGACTTTACAAACTGAGTTGCATCTTCAGTTTGATGATCAGAGTCTAAAATAACATCTCGCTCATCCGCTAAACCTAGACCCTCTTTTTCAAGCTCTTTTTTCTTTCTTTCAAGAATATAAAGTATTCTCTTTTTGTGTTCCATTCCAAATTATAGAACGCTATTTATACATGAAATCAATACTTTAGCATTTAGAAACCTTCTTATTTTTTTATTTTATTTTTTTTTGATAAGTAGAAATGTGTCTTTTCATTATTAACTTTTTCCTTTTCATTTAAACCAAAAAAATTTCATATGTTTTTTTAAACATTTGACATTTCTCTTCTTTACATATATATTGTTTTTTTCTTTTTCATAAATATCATAATATAGAAAATATTATAATTAAAAAATGTTAACTAATATAATGGCTAAAAATGTTAATTAATGACATGTCCAACCGCGATTGGTCGTTTAAAATCTTAGGTGGACGGTATCAAAGACTTATAGCCTCGACTTTTATATAGTATAGACTAGGTTTTGAACCCACGCGTAGCGTGGGTTTATTTGATATATTTTGGTACAAGTTATATACGATTGATGATAGTTTTTAAATTATTATCAAAGCAAAATTTTCATTTCAAATGCACAATTATAAAAATCAATAGTGTTTAAGAATAAAATCTTATCAAAAGAATCATGAATCAATCTTGGTAGTGTGGGTTTATTTGATATATTTTTATAAAAATTATATATGATTGATAATAGTTATTAAATATTTTCTTATAAAATAATAATATTGTGGACTCTAAAACTTTATAGATTATTATGATGACAAAATATTTATTTCAAATACACAACTTTAAAAAATATAACTTTAAAATACAAAGTACATGTCAAGGAGAGAGCTTAACAGTTTAGCTTAACAAAAGAAATTAGATTCTCTTCAGAAACTTCCTCTAAAGCCCGCCTTGGCTCTCTCGGATCTGCCTTAGTCTCCTACCAATGAAATCAAGTTTGAGAGCTGCTTTTTTCGTTACTCGAGTATTCGATGATTTACTTTCGGTTTTGTCTCATTGCATCAAACTTGGTTCAGAGCTTCAACCAAAATAGTCTAACTTTTCCTAGGTTTTGTATCTAAATTCAAGTTTTTTCTTGTCTCTTTTCGGATTTTGGGAAGATCATCACAAATGTTAGTACATGAATGTTCTTGTTTATCCTGTTCTGGTGGCTCAAGATATGAAAATTAAAAAATCGATAGTGTTTAGGAATCAAATCTGATAAAGAAATTATGAATCAATCTTGTTTTTTCATATTCAATTGGTTGCCAACATCTACGTCTTCGTATTTCTCTTCACATTTATTGGTTTCTTACTTTTGTATTCCTTCTCTTCATTTTCATTATCAAATTTTCATGGCCGTTGTCATCGTTACTTTCAACTTCCGTTTCTTCATTATACTCTTCTCCTTCCTTTTTCTCACTTTCTTTCTTCTTCCTCTTCCTCACTTTCTTCCTTCTTCTATGTAAAATGTTAGTTAAAAACAGAGCAAAAAATTTAAACTTACTAACCTTACCCAAACATAGCTCCATAAGCCTATAATTTGACTACCCAAAACAACATCGTCCATTTGATATTCTGAACTCGAAATTCGATGCCCTTCTACCAGAACTTAGTTCCATGTCTCCAGAATACTCCTCACCATTCTAACTCAAGACAGTAATACCAGAAACCTCGCAATCAAGTTTCAGCTATATAGGAACCAAACATTGCCTTAAAGAGGTAATGTCATAACTGTTTTCTCACTTTTCTTTTTCTTATCTGATAATCCAAGTTTGTCTAATAGTGTCACAATTAGACCTCTTCTCCCTCATGACAATGGCTCTCTCTCTATCTATATCTCGCTTGTCGCGAGTCTATCAGCGTTTTCTCCTTATCCTTCATTTTTTACATGGAAATCAACCCTCTTTGTTACCTAGATTATAACGTCAATTGTTCATAATGCAAGGAAATTTCCATCAATTAATTACCTTTCTTACGTCTCACAAATTCCAGTTGTTGATTTTAATGGTACTCTAAGAATAACAACTTCTTCCATAATTTCCATACCAGTACCCATACTTTTTGTCTAGCTAGATATCATCTAACTCAAGTATATAAAACTTGAGTTTTTTCAAATAACCAAACAAGAAGTTATAGTCATAGTTGTCTCCACTTAATTTTCATTATATTGACCTAAACATCTTTCCCAATAAAGCTTTCTTTCACGGTCTTACATTTATGTTCCTCAACTCCTGGCACCGCCACCATTTCCTCAGATTTAGTAGCTTGTGGCACTTCTCGGGCAGAAGTACTTGATGATGCATTCATCATAACCACTGAATAACAATTCAAAATAATTTATTAAAAATACATGTATAAATTATGCTATTAACTCTATGATATCTATAAGAAAGAAAATAATTCTATTTTTTATATATACACGTCATTATCAACTTATTTTTAAAACAATATTTCTTTAATTTTGTGAAAGATATGGCTAGAGAACAAAGAAGCAGTCATAAATTTAGGGACTAATATTTTTCGACGGAATTTAAGTAAAAGTAAAGAAAATAAATATTTTTAATTTTTAGATTCACTATCTTCGTAAACTTTTAAGAATTATTTTCATTAATTAAGGACAAAAATGTCATTTTGAGCAATATATAAGGTATAATTCAAATACTAAAATTTTTTAGAGTAGATTTCAAATTTCTTATGAGATATAAGGTATACAATCAAATTAATCCTTCTTAAAAAGTATTAATAGATTTCTTAATTATATGCCTTTTTAATTTGGAAAATATTGAACCAACATTTATTGAAAAAATGGAATTTTGGTAAAGTAAAGTAATCTATACTTTACTTTACATTTGTCTTATTTTTATATGTTGTTGGTTCAAAAATTTATATTTCTCTTCTTCCAATATATTGTTTTTCTTTTCCTTTTAATTAATATTTTAGTATAGAAAATATTAGAATTTAAAAATGTTAATTAATGAGATGGAAAAAAATGTTAATCAGTGAGATGACTAATCACGATTGGTCGTTCAAAAGAATATGTGGACGGTTTCATAAACTTATAGCTTCTATTTTTAGGGGGATTAGCAAAAATACCCCTTTTCTCATGCCCCTTTTCAAAAATGCCCATTTTAGATGTCCATTTTCAAAAATACCCCTTTTTAAATCTGAAATTTTAATAAAGTTTTATTAGGTTTATAAGGTACTTATGGATTGTAACTACTACTTGAAGACTCGATCCAAGTATTTATAAGGTTTTATAAGGTGTTTTTAAAGGTTTTACAAGTTATTTTAAAGGATTTTTAAGGTTTTTCAAAGGTTTTACAAGATATTTTAAAGGTTTTTAAAGGTATTTAAAATGTATTTATAAGGTATTTATAAAGTATTTATAAGATTTTAGATACATAGAAATGTAGTTTGTGTATGTTTTAATAATATTACATACATATTTGGGTAAATCTTATATTTTTAAGAGCATTTTTTATAAGGTTTTAAAAAAGGGGTATTTTTGAAAAGTGGCATTGAAAAAGTGGCATTATTAACAATTTCCCCTATTTTTATATTGTTTGAGATAAATAATTTTGATTAGATTTTTAAAAGCCAAAGTGGATATATAGATGTGAGTAACTGTAAAATGAGATTTTATAAACTTAGTGAGACTAATATGAATTTTCTTTATGTATACCAACAAAAGAAATTCTACTTTTTCTTGCTTCAATTTATTGTCATTTGTTTTAGATAAATGATTTCTTTTAATAACAAACCGAATCAATTAATAACAAACCGAATCAAGCAAAACCAAATCAAACCAAACCGAATTAAACCAAGCTGAGTTTGGTTAGAGATTAATAGTTTTACAGAAATCAAGATAACCAAATCAAACTTAACTCGAAAATAAAACAAAATGTCCATCCCTAATTGTGATTAAGATGAAATTTTGAAAATTTTTGTCAGACTAATAATGATATTATTTTTATAATTTCTAATAACAAAATTTTACATATTTCTTCTTTCGATATGTTTTTTAAAAGTTTACATTTTTCTTGTTTCTATATCTATGCTTTTTTTTCTTTTTATAAATATCTTAATATGGTAGTTTTCAAAAATATAAAAATGTTAACTAATGAGATGACTAATCGCGACTGGTCGTCTAAAATACGACGTGGACAGACTCATGAGTTTATAGCCTCAACTTTTAGATATTGCAAGCAACTTATTTTGTAAGAAAGAAAAGTAAAGGAGAGAAATAAGATCATTAAATTGGACCTCATGAGGTTGAAGAGAATGTTAAGTGGGGGAGAAATTTGGTTCTTGAAACTAACGGAGCAATGTATCTTTTAACCAGTTGATGTCCCTTAATGATGGATATGTTTGTTCGGCTTCCACTGTTTTTAAAGTTTTGGAACCTGCCTGTGAGAATCTGGTCACTCATTGATAGGAAGCAAGTTCTTCTTGATCTTTTCTGGTGAACATGCATTAATTTGTTTGTTTCTCTTCAAACATAGTTGATTATGGTTCATGTGGATTCCTTGGTTGATGCGTAACATTTGTCTGTAGGCTATTGACAGTCTCAAAAACTTAGAGGCTTCGTTATGTGAGAGAAAGCAAGTTCATTTTGATATTAGCAAATCCAACTCAAATATCTTTGCATATTTTGGTGAATTCTTAGGTTGATGTGTAGCTTTTGTCTTTGTATTGTTTCAAGTGATATTCACGGTCAATACTCAGATTTATTGAGGCTTTTCGAGTATGGAGTTTCCCTCCTGCAGCAAACTACTTATTCTTAGGAGATTACGTTGACCGCGAGAAGTAGAGTTTGTAGACTATTTGTCTTCTGCTTGCCTACAAGATCAAATACCCTGAAAACTTTTTTCTCTTAAGAGGAAACCATGAGTGTGCATCTATTAACAGAATCTACAGATTCTATGACGAATGTAAACAGAGATTCGATGAGAATTTACAACAATAAACTAAATAATACATGTAGTATAGATTATGACCTGTTTGTTGATCCGTTGAAACAACATCCGAACGATCGATTCACGTCTTGTTTCTACAAATCCAATCTGTTTGATTATGCAAATCCAACATGCCATCATACGTAAATGTAAACACCATTAATATTAATATTTTTATAAAACTATAGTGCCAGAAATAGATCGCATTATTGAAGCAAAAAAAAAAACAGAGGTTAGTTATGACTTATGATCTGGATGTGAATATTAAGCAAGGTATTTATATAAAATTAAGAGGCGGTATAAGATCTAAATTTTCGTTCTACTAAAAAAAAAAAAAGATCTAAATATTCTTTTATTGGCAATATCTACAACAACAAAAAGGAAGATTTATATATTTTATAAAGTGAATCGTTACCGTAACAATTAATAATTGTAAAACTGGCATTATTCTTTATTATTTATGTTAAGTTTAAAGAACATTTCATTTTATGTTAATATTAATAATGATCAATTATTTTTATGTATGTTGATAACAAAAATTTACATTTACCTTGTTTCCATGTGTATGTATTTTAATATAGAGACTTTGTAAAATTTAAAAATGTTAACTGACGAAATGGCTATTCGCGATTGGTCATTTAAAAGCTTATGTGGACAGCCTAAGAAGCTTATAGCCTCGACTTTTATATAGTATAGACTAGGTTTTGAACCCACGCTACGCGTGGGTTTATTTAATATATTTTGGTAAAAATTATATAAGATTGATGATAGTTTATAAATTACTATTAAAGCAAAATTTCCAGTTCAAATGCATAATTATAAAAATCAATAGTGTTTAAGAATAAAATCTTATCTAAAAAATCATGAATCAATCTTGTTTTCTCAAATTCAATTGGCCGCCAACACCTATGTCTTCGTATTTCTCTTCACATTCATCATTTTTTACTCTTCATATTACTTGTCGTCATCTACATTGTCAATTTTTCATGGCCGTTGTCACTATTACTTTCCGCTTCTTGGTTATACTCTTCCTCTTCCTCTTCTTCCTCTTCCTCACTTTCTTCCTCGTCCTCTCCATCTTCTTCTATGTAAAACATTCGTTATTATGTGGTTAAAAATAGAGCAAACAATTTAGACTTACTAACATTAACCAAACATAGCATCATAAGCCTCTGAATTAACTACTTGAAACAATGTCGGTCATTTGACCTTCGGAACTCGAAATTTGACGCCTTTCTACCAAAACTTCGTTCCACGTCTCCAGAATACTCTTATCAAATTTAAGATTATTCCGAGTACGTTTGGATGTTCATGTCTCCACGTTGATGGTCAGATCTGAAACTTTAGAAGAAATCTTCTCAAACATGTTGAAGAAGCTTTCTTCTAAAAATCTGTTTAAATCTATATCCCACCATTAAACCTCAAGACCATCATAGCAGAAACCTCGCCATCAAGTTTCAGCTACATATGAACCAATTGTTACCATAAAGAGGTCATGTTATAACTGTTTTCTCACTTTTCTTTTCCATAAATAATAATCCAAGTTTGTCTTATGGTATCACAATCAGACCTCTTCTCATGACAATGGCTTTCTCTCTATCTATCTATCTCTCTCTCGCTTGTCGCCAATCTATCAGCGTTTCTCTCTTCTCCTTTATTTTTTACATGGAAAACAATCTTCTTTGCTACCTAGATTGTGACGTCAATTGTATATAACGCAAGGAAACTCTCATCAATACCTTTCTTACGTCACGTCAATTCTCTTTTTTGATTGAAATTGGTACTCCAAGAATAACAACTTTTTCTACAAATTCAACACAAGTCTTTATACTTTTTTGTCTGGTTAGATATCATCCAACTGAAGTATATACAACCTAAGTTATAAAAAAACAGAATCACGCAAGATGTTCCTCATTAGCCATAGTTGTATCCACTTGCACTTTAACGTAAACAATTTTCACTTTACTGGCATGGACATCTATTCCAAGAGAGCTTCCTTGCATGGTCTTACATGTATGTTCCTCAACTTCCACCACCACCACCACTTCCTTAGATTTATTAGCCCGTGGTACTTCTTGGGCACAAGCAATTGATGCTGAATTCGTTAGAACCACTAAATAACCATCTAAAACAATTTGTCTTAGAGTAACACAACTTGTTTCCCAGTGAACCTCTTACAACCTCCAAGACCAGAATCATTGCCTATTTTCTCATAAGTTTTGTGCTATTCAAGACCAGCATAGCCACCACCTGTACTCAATTATTGATACTCTTACATATATATATACTCGATTTAAGATCCACACGTATTGCAACTTTTAAAACCAAAATCCTTAATACTACAAAATTGCAAATTACTTACAGAGGAAGCAACATGAACATTGTCACATATCTATACTATATATAACTAATAAAACATGTGTGCTTGTCGTTGATCTTTCTTCTTTTAAACAAAAAATTTAACTCAAACAATCAAATCAAGGTCTTATGATTCATAACCGATATGAAAGAGAATATCTAAACATATATAACATCATACACAAACACATGTTTTACGGCTCATCGGAAATCTAAAACAAAAACAGCCCAACAGAAATAGAGAAGTGTCTATAGTGGCAAAAGCGATGAACAATATAAAAAGAGGCGCCATTAAAAGAAGTAACCAACCCTAATTGTTAGTGACGGCTTGAAATTTATAGTTTAAAAATTGCGATCAAATCAGATGCCTCCGGTTATTATTTATATTGAAAAGATGTGAGTTAATAGAATATGTTTTTTTGTTAATATCTTTTTTGTTGGAAAATTAGAAGATTAACAAAATAAGAATAGAAGTTTAGCGTATTCCATATATTGTTTTTCAAAAACTAACATTTTTTTTCTTCTATATATTGTTTTTCTTATTTTCATATGTTGTTTTTCAAAAGTTTACATTTCTATTCTTTACATATATAATTTTTTTCTTTTCTCATAAATATATTAATATATAACATATTAAAAATTTAAAATATTAATTAACATGATGTCAAAAAATGTTAACTAATGTCAAAAATATTTACATGTTTTATTATTTTCATTTTATGTATTTGGTAACAAAATTTATTTTCAGAATTGTTCCATATTTTTAGATATTCCGGTTATAAATTTAATAATCTTTGAAAATTAAAACACTATTTTTTATTCTTTATATTATTTTTTAAATAACACAAGATTATAATTAGAAAGATTTCCATATTTTGAAATATTTCTCTTACTTTTTTTCTTTTCCTTTTTACTAAAACTTTAATATAGAAAATTATCGGAATCAAAATATGTTAATTAATGACATGTCCAACCGCGATTGGTCGTTTAAAATCCCACGTGGACGGCTTAAGAAGCTTATAGCCTCGACTTTTATATAGTATAGACTAGGTTATTAACCCCCGCTACGCGGGGGTTTATTGTTATCGATTGTTTTAATATATTTTTGGGCTTTATTATCATTTAAATAGGTACATATTTAGTAATACAAAAGTACTATAATTTTTAAAATATTTTTTTTACGGAAATGTTCTTTTATTTATTTTTAACAGAATTATTTTTTATTTCTATTTTTAGCATCATTTACGTTATTTCAAATTTTGTTTTAATAAGGAAAAAATGTTTATAGGGTAAAATTTGGTATGAAACAAATTATAAATATGATGTGTCATTTTCTCTTACTTGTTTTACATTATTAAAGATTTTGCTATTAGTAAAGCAATTATAAAAATATTTTCACAAAACATTAGAAATTAATCTAATAAATATGTACACGTTTGGGCGTACCTATATTTCTCTTATCTATTAATAAGTTTTTCCATTAATCAAGTAATTGTAGAGTACCCATATATTTTTGGCTAAAAACTGGGTTGACACCTTTTCTTTTTTTACCCTGAATCGCAAGAACTGATTTAATTTTTGTCATAATTTGAAAGAGTTTTTGGGTTTAGTAAAATTACGACATCCCAAAAGACGTCTCTGTCAGCTGTTGCAAAAATCAAAAGTTTTGTGCTGCCCATAAATGGGTGATCCTGACAGCAAGATGCCCTCGTAATTCAGTGAGCTCTTTGTTTGATCTCTAAAAAACTATACGTTTTGATCTTTCAAGTATCTATGTTCCATAATCAATTTTAGATGGCTATTTCTACATAAAATTAACCACTACTCTTGAATTGAGAAACTTTTGTTTTAAACTAAAAGTTTTTTCGACCATCATTAACTTATTTTTCGTTGTGTTGTTATTTGAATATTTTTCCATTTTGTTGTTATAGTCGTATTTTAGTTTATCTTTTAGCATTATTTCCCCTTTCTATTTAAACTAAAACTTAAAAATTCTTATACTAACATTAACATGTTTTTAGGTTTTTGAATATTTGAAAAGTTTCCTTTTAAAAAATATTTGAACGATTTATCATATGTGGACAATTTTACATTTAATTGTAGTTGGAATTAACATATAATCTCTCTCTCTTTTTTTAACATATAATCTCATAGCAACTTTTCATATTATTAACAATATGTTACCACGTTTTTGGAATGGTAATATTTTAATTATTGATGATTATGTGTAGTTGGGAATGAGACTACTAACTTAGAATTAGGAACTTTTTTTAGTCTAAGATTAAGTTAATATGTGTTTTTAATATAAATTATGTTATAATTTGTTTTATTTTTTTAATTTTAAATTTTTTTTTTCCAAATCCTATTAACTACAATATAAATCGTTTAAAAAATATCAAATGAAAAGTCATAATGAATTGTAACAATTTAGATTTTTTTAGTAATAAATCAATAAATATTTTACGAAAATTATGATAATAAAAATTTTCACAAGCATTTAATACGATCTAAAGCACTGTTTGGTCCAAGACAAGGTGAGCATTCGTAACTAATTGGATTTGATAAATCTATGTGATCTTAGTGATGCACAACTACGTCAAAGTTAGGAAATGATTCTTTAGAACGTTATCTCGTCGTAAGTATCATTTGATAAATCTATGTGACCTTACTGATGCACAACGACGTCAAAGTTAGGAAATGATTTTGCAGAACGTTATCTGCTCGCAAGTATCATTTCTGGTCTTTTACCGATATGCAAACTGCAAAACCATGTGATGATGAGTTTTGCCTCTTAATTGTGCAGTCCCCAGGAAGCTCCAGCTTCACTTCACAAGGGAAGCATATGATGAAACTTGCAGTCGAGCATTGTAGGATTGCATCCCATAGCTTACTCACATAGGTTTACAAGTTAATATGACAAGTTATTTCACAACTCTAACAAAAGAGTTAGGCAGTTTTTACAAAGGATGCTATAAGTTTGACTCTGCATTGCTTGTTTTGCAAAGCAGCAATTTGGCAAAAGGTTAGAGTTTTAACACAAAGTTTTTAGAGTTTAAAGGGACCTAAAAGACTTAACTTTAAGGCTATGGTGGATTTTGATTTCGCCTAAAAAGTGATATTTTGTATCAGAAACTACAAGGGCCATTCCATTTTCCGGAACATTTCTCAGAAACCGAACAAAGAGAACTAAAGAATAATCAAAGGGGTCTTACTTATACCCAAACCAAGCATCCAACATAGGGGCATAAAGAAAATACGACAAATACTTACATAAGATTAGTTCCACAAGCTAAAATGCACAATAAAAAAGACTCAAAATGTATACTAGGAAGTAAAAAGACAAACGCTCAGGATTATAAGGCCTTGAGTATCATCTGTGCAGTTTCGTTCACGAGTCCAGACCTCTGCAAACAAAGCTCAAACTCCTTACCCTTGAGCTTGTTCAGGAGTTCAGACCTCTGCAAACATAGCTCATACTCCTTACCCTTGAGCTTCTTCCATTTTTCCTCCACTTCTCTCTTCTCTGCTCCATCCGCAACCTTTGCCCAACCCGCAGTTATTGTTGATTCATCCAAACCACAAGAACTCGCATTGAAGAACGACGCTATCTCTTTACCAATGGAGAGACTTGTGTTCGTCTCTGATTTTTCCGGTTTCTTCATCTCTTTCGGGGCAGGGGTTCCTCCATGTTTCTTCTTTGATGATTTAGAAGTCAAATCACCATTGTTTCCCCAAATCTTTCTCGACAATTCAAAGCGTTTCTGCTCAAAATCTTTATCAAATTGAATCTCATCGTCACTGACAGTATTTTTAAACCTCTTCTTCAACCTCTTAAGTTTGGTAACGATTTGGTTGTTGGTAGCCTTGAAATCGATCAAGTCCTTAACGTAAATGCAAAAACCATCAATATCAGAAGGATCTCCTTTGAAATCAATAATACCTTGAAGCAATGCGATTTCATCAGCCTCGCTGAACAATCTCTGAAACAACTTCTTCCCATCATCTCCAGAAATCTTCTTAACCTCATCATTTGTTGTCGGCTTCTTCACATGCTCAGTCTCCGATGTCTTCTGCTTCTTAATAGCTTCAGAAGAAGCAGCTTCCTTCAAAGGACGCTTAGCCGTTGAACTCTCAGGTACAGTCGCGTCAGATCCAGACTTGTCTGGAATTGGTTTGGTCACAACAGGCGTCAGCTCCATCGTCTGAGCAGGCTCCGAATCGGATTCAGGCTTCTTGGAAGACTCAGATACTTCTCCAGATGAGCCACATTTCTCTTCTTCACTAGAAGACTGTGGAAATAGGAGGGTTGTCACTGGAAGTATGTGGGTTCTGACGGTTGTCCACCACTTCTTCGGTGCCATCGCCGATTTGCTTTGCGGTTTTGTGATTTTAGCTTTTCTACAGTTACGAGAGAGAGAGAGGAGACAGAGATCTGCGGGAAGCAAGAGTCTTCTTCTTATTCTTCAGCTTTTCTACTTTCCCGTCGCCGTCGATTTGCTTTGCTCTTAGGTTTTGTGATCGATTTTAGGTTAATGTCTG
This sequence comes from Arabidopsis arenosa, assembly GCA_905216605.1. NCBI lineage: Eukaryota > Viridiplantae > Streptophyta > Magnoliopsida > Brassicales > Brassicaceae > Arabidopsis > Arabidopsis arenosa. The sequence continues at coordinate 6,053,390 of LR999455.1, read as the reverse complement.
GGATTTTTTATTTTTTTTTTAGTTTTTATTTTGTAAATTCGATAATAGTCAATCGATTCTTTTAAGTTGGGCTGTCCAACGCGCTATTCACCGTCTTATGGTCTGTTTTAGAACCCAATTATGTTGTTCAAAAGTTTTTAAAAAAATATTACACGACTCGAAAGACATTTGCAATTCTGTTTTCCTTGTTAACACAAAGATTAAAGCCATGTAAACCGAATTAGCTGAAAAGATACACTTGATTTGGAAACTTTTTTAATTTGACCTTGATTTGGGTAGCAAATTTTGATTTAACCAAGAAACATAAGACATTCCTTCACCTTTAGTCTTTAGAGACCACTAGGATCGGGGAAAAGATTTTACTATATAACTTTAACAATTCGATTAAATTTACTAAATTAAGTATTAGTATTTTTTAAAAAATATAGTCGCATAATATATTGGTTATTATTAATTACTAGGACTCAGGACCCCCGCGATGTCGCGGGGGAATATATTTCAAAAATCATTTAAAAAAATATCAAACGAAAAAATCATAATGAATTGTAATACTTTTGAATTTTTTTAATAACAAATCAATATATATTTTACAAAAATTATGATAAAGAAAACCCTCACAAGCATTTATTAAGTATATTAATATTAGAAAAACAATAATTTGTAACTAAAAAACTATTCCCAAGTGCAAAAAGCATAAACTAATAAACCAAATATTACAATGGTTTGATAAATAAGCCAAAACGTTCAACGTCAAATAAACCAAATGCTATTGTGTTAAATTAAACGGTAACAACAATTCATTTAAATACATTTTAGTATTTAAATATTTTTTAAAAATATGACGAACTCATCCGAGAAACGCAACCGTAGATATCAAATATTCCAAAAACTGCAACGGTTCGTCAATTATACCAAATGTTGCAATAGTTCATCAAATATACTAAAGATAACAATAGTTCGTAACACAATACCAAAAGTTGCAATAATTCGTCAAATAATCCAAATGTTAAAACAGTTCAATTAAATAGTTACAATCTCATTTAAATACATTTTAGTAATTAAAAATTAAGAATTAAAATAATAATTTATGAAAAGTTATACCGAGAGACGCGGCGGTAAATAATTAAATATTATACCTATTTATAAAATAAACCAAAAATTGCAATTGTTCGTGAAATAAAATAAATATATAAACCAAAGGTTGCAATTGTTCGTAAAATAAACTAAATATTGCAATGATTCGAATAAGCGGTTTCAACTGTTTATGAAGAGTTACAATAAAAAACGCAACCGTAGAAAACATTCAGAATGCAATTTATAAAAAAAAAACAAAACCGTAAAATATATATTTTAATTAATAAAAACATTAACGAAAATTTGCGATAAAAAGACGCAACCGTTCAGATGTGCAAATGGTATTTATTAGATTGCTATTATATATAGATTTATAAAATATTACTATTTGATATTTAAATATATTAAGATAGTGTAATTATTTTCAAATTTGCGTTGCTAACATTGCCACCACTACTTATCACTTGTAATTTTTCCTTTGTTTCTTACTAATACAAATTTACTACCTTATTTTCACATGTTGAATTCATATATTTTTCATATAGTATTGTTGTAGACAAACATTCAAAAATAAACACTTTTTGGATTATCCACTTATTCATTTTCGTTTTTATATTTTAAGGAAAACATTTTCACAATATGAATTTCTTTTTCTAATAAAATAATAAAATCACGCAACGCGTGGATGAATTTCTTATTTCTGACAATAACACATTTTAAAATTTTAGATATAGAATAAAATAATTAGAACAATAAAGTATAAACATTAAACTCACGCAATGCGTGTGTCAATTTCTAGTTATAATAGTTATGGGGTTCAACTGACCCTCTTCTCCTCAACTGGTTTCGCCACTTGCTATGTATGTTTTATTCTAATTTATTCTAAAAACCGTCTAAAAAAAACTATACATAAGTAAGATGTTTAAATAGAAAAATCTTTTGATGACAATCCTTACACTAAAAGCATTAATATTTGCTATTAGTGAAGGAGAAGATTACATCGTTAAGGATAAAATATAATCCATATTCTCTTAAGGAAAAATCTTGAGTAGTCAAAAATTTATATTAAACTAAAAAATAGTCTCAAATAAGTTTTTTTGGAAAAATTTTCAGAGAAAACCATCTTTTAATAAATATTTTAGCCTTGCTATTATAGTTTTAAAATATCCCATAGTATTTTCTTACTAAGTATTTTAGCATATTAATATACATTTAACGTTGGCGATTTAAAAATATATATTCGACAACCTGTACTTTAAGATATTTTGTACCCTACTAATCTAAACAGAACTAGATTTTAACCCGCGGTACACCGCGGGACTATATTTTCTTAAAAAATCAAAATATAATTTGTTTGATAGATTATATTTAAGTCAATTTAAAAGTTTTCAAGTCAATTTAAAAGTTTTCTTTTAAATGGTTCCAATAAGATATATATATATATATATATATATATATATTAAATTTGTATAGAGTTGAAATAATATTAATATTACAAACTTTTTATATAATTTAAATATTATAAATATTTTTAAAAATATGCAATATATATTTCTTGTTATTGAATAAGAGGATATTATGTGTAAGAAATGTAGAAAATAAGAGTTTAATATTTTTATTATGGAGTCGCAAGAAAAATCTTTTATTTCTATACATGTTATTCGTTTATTAATAATAAAGAAAACAAATCCTTTAAATTAGATATTAACTAAAATAAACGCACCATAATTACTTATTAAGTAACAACCAAAAAATTTCACCAAAAAATAGGTAACAACCAATAAATTCTAAACGCAGTAATTAAAGAATGAGATATTAAAAAAAAAGAATATCAAATAAGATATAAGAATCTTAAAATAATTGAATATCTAAATAATTTAATTGTTAGTGTCGATTTTAATGCTTTCCTTAATGTGGAGTTTTTTTTTTTACAGAGAAATATTTCCTAAAGATTATCACATTAATGACTCAAAAAATTAAGGAAGATCTGATTTTATGATTCTCGTGTTGGTAATATCTTTAATTAATTTTTCTCAAAAATAAATAATTAATGCCAATGGCATTCATCCGTAAATAAGGTGGAACTCCAGGATTTATTTGCTAAATGTACTCCAAAAATGTATGTGTAGATTTTTTTGTTTTATCTCTAACAAATTGAAAAATACAAAGTATTTCGATTTATATTCGAAATAAATATATTGATGCTGAATATTCAGCTATTATTTAAGATTTAATGTTGTTTCCTTTTTTGTTTTTGTAGAGAAATCATACCAAAAATATTGACGAAGCAAATCTGGGAATATATTGGATCATTTAATCTCGTTATTTGTTTTTGCAAAAAATTAATGAAGGATCCGAATCAAATATATTTATTTACTTGTAGTAGTTGTTTATTTACTAAATTACCCATGTAAAAATTCATTTAGTTAGTCTTAAACTACCCTCACAATGTTGTAGTTCACAAAATGCTTCCCAATTAATAGTATAGATGTAATGCAGGAGAAAACTTTTGCAAGTAACTAGGTAACTAGGTGTTATTATATTTCATCCAACGGAAAAAATATGGTATATCTCGTTTTTTGCTCTCTTTTTGTTACAAATAGGTTAAAAACAATATAAGGAGAATACATAGCTTATTTTGTTACTCATTAGGGCTCATTCATAGTAGTGACCCTAGAAATGATTAAACAGTGTAGTGTTGTTGAATGGTATCAATGTCAAGTCCCTTGAGCTTCACTACAGATTCAACGTGACCCTTTAGAGTGTGAAGCTCTCTTAGCCTACGAAAAAAAACAATACCTTGTTTAGTTTGGTTTGTTCATCCAATTATATTTTGTAAGAAATTTGACAAAGAAGATTTTTTACCTAGCAACTTCGGCGCGCCTTTTGGCCTGCTCTGCTATTTCAGAGAGCTCATTTTTATTGTCATGGAACATTGCTTCCGGAGGTGGAAGACCATGGAGTGTACGTTGGGCTAGTGCCCATTGAGCCTCCCTTTCTCCTTTTCCATAATCTTTCTTTGTTGTGAACGCAGTCTGCAAAAAATTAAAGAGCTATGAAGCTCACAACTAACATGGATTTAAGGTAAATTTTTCGTAAAACTTTTCTTCCGAAATTTGCTCACTTTCTGGTTGATCATGTTATCCCAAGCCTTTCCAGTGAGAGCGTAACGGATGATGAACTTAAGGATGTCAAGAGGAATGTAGGTAATGATACTGTATACCCATATGACTCCAGCCCATCCCCATCCACAACCCACGATTCTTGCAAATCCCCAATTTGCATACACAGCGATCAATGTAGCCACCTTGTTTGTTGCATAAAACAGACATATGTCTCACATGCTAATGATAAAATGTAAATTAAATGAATAGTAATATAGTAAGAAGAGAATCTACTAACCAATTGTGCTATAACAAAGGCTATTAGGAGCAAAAACCCAGGTCGCTCAACGAATGACCAACTCCTTGATCTGGTTACAAAGATAAGTGCTTGACTTATGATGCTCACTTGAAGATACAAAGCTGCCATAAGCTCTTCTTCATTTCCTTGTATGGACCTCACCCCAAATGTTTTCTGCAATTTAATATTGAAAATAAGTATAGTAACAAAAATGTTGATGTGATATTGTATACTACTTACGCTGAAGAAGTTTGTGTCATGAGCTAGCCAGAAAAAGAGCACAGTGGTAAGAGCCATGTATGTTCCGAGAACAACGCCAGTTGCAAAAATCTCATTGAGCTTCCAAGAATCTGGCACTGGGGACGGTTTCACCCTGTCCTTAGAGATAGTCATGATGGTTCCATCATTTAGGATTGCGATAATCAAGACCATGAAAGGTGCAAAATCAAATCTCCAGATCAAAGCAACAAGCATGAATCCCAAAACAATACGGATAGTGATGGAAACAGCGTAGATTGTGTAGTTTTTCATCCTCTGGAAGATAGCGCGACTTGTCAACACGGCACTCACTATCACGCTTAGTCCTGGTTCTGTTAGAACAATGTCTGAGGCGCTTCTCGCCGCATCAGTAGCATCTGCTACTGCAATTCCAATATCCGCTTTCTTCAAAGCTGGAGCATCGTTTACACCATCTCCAGTCATCCCACAAATGTGCTTCCTCTCTTGTAGCTTCTTTACGATCTCATACTTGTGCTCTATGTAAACCAAATGAAAATAATGTAATTGAATATACCAAGTGAGACTAATGTAACTAAGAATATTTTAACATTGACGATTTGAATATATTACCAGGGAAAACTCCAGCAAATCCATCAGCTTTCTCAATTAGCTCATCGATAGGGATGCCAACTAATGAGTCATCCTTTGAATTGCCAAGGAGTGAAGTGGATGGGTACATGTTGGTCCCCATGCCAAGCCTACGACCAGTCTCAATACCAATGGCAAGTTGGTCACCTGTAATCATCTTAACATTGACACCAAGCTCAAGGGCACGTCTAATAGTTTCCGCACTGTCATGTCTTGGCGGGTCAAAGAGTGGCAACAGACCAACGAACTCCCATGGACTACCATCACTTTCCTTAGTTTTCTCAGGCACAGTCTGCATTTGAATCGAAATGGAATTTTTTTAACACCATAGAACTAAATATGTTTATGTCATTATGTGGTAAGTCTAACTATGATATACCTGTTGAGCAACACCAAGAGAACGAAGCCCACGTTCAGCAAAACCATCAATAACTTCATGTGCTTTTCTTTTAGTCTCTCCTTGGAGATTGCAGAGTTCGATGATCTAGTAATAATAAAGTTACAGAAACAAGGTGATATCAGATAAAAGATAGTAAGTTATTTTAAAATAAAATCAAGGATATTAGTTCATTACCTGCTCAGGAGCTCCTTTGCTGCTCCGATGCCAGTCTCCGCTTTCATCGATGTATGTGATGGCTGTACGTTTATCTACAGGGTTAAATGGCAAAAAATGCACCTCTGTGATTCCTGCTCTTGCCTGTTTATTTTATCAAAAACAATTGCAACATAAGAATATATATATATATATATATATATATATATATATATACATATATGTATATATAAATATAAATATATATATATATATATTTTTAGTAGTAAACTAAATGAATCCAAATTTCACAATATGAAGTATGTACCTCTTTTGGATCACCCAACATTCCAACGATGGAAGCATCAATGGCATCTTGATTTTCAATCCTGGAAGCTCTTGCAGCCATCAATACAACAGAATCAGTATCCATGTTCTTTGGAAACACTTCAATCAAGGACTTGTCGACGGAGAGCTTGTTAAGGGTTAGAGTTCCAGTCTTATCGCTGCAGAGAACATCCATTCCAGCCATTTCTTCAATTGCAGTCATCCTCTTGGTGATGGCACCTTGTTGAGAGAGTCTATGTGACCCAATGGCCATTGTTACAGATAAAACTGTTGGCATGGCGATTGGAATTCCTCCAATCAAAAGTACCAATAGATTATCAATACCGTCTCTGTATGTGCGGTGTTGGATAGGGTACATAATCAATATTTCAATCAACATTCCCAATCCAATTGAGCATATACAGAAGTTACCAATTGATGTCAAAACCTGGAAAAATAAACCAACTATGAGAATTGAGAACTTAGACCTAGACTTAAAGTATCCAGATGTTGTTTGTTCATTTCTAAAATACCTTTTGAAAATGGCCAACATTGTTGGTACTGTCGACAAGATGAGCAGCCTTGCCAAAGAAGGTGTGAACACCCGTAGCAATCACAACAGCCTCAATCTCACCTTGCTTGCAGGTTGAGCCTGAGAATACTTCATCTCCAGGGTGTTTGGTGACTGGAAGGGATTCACCAGTAAGAGCAGATTGGTCAATTTTTAAAGGATCTCCCTCGAGGAGACGAGCATCAGCAGGAACAATGTCACCCAATTTGATGCTTATCAAATCTCCCGGAACCAAGATTGAAGCCTCTTGCTCACCCCATTTACCATCTCTCAACACCTACATTCACACATAAATTATATAAATCTCTTTTTTTAGAAAATATATGACTAAATTTATATAGCTAAATTTGTATACCTTAGTCTTGGGTGCAAGATTTGCCATGAGAGCAGCGGCGGCATTACCAGCATTGTTCTCCTCGATGAAGCTGATGGTGGAGTTGATGATAAGCAACACCATAATACCAATAAAATCTTGCCAATCCGGCGGCTTTCCTCCTCCGTTAGCTAAAACAATAGCCATGATTGCAGCAGACTCCATAACCCATGAGAGAGGATTCCACATGAACCCCAAGAATTTCAAAAACTTGTTCTCAGACTTCTCTTCAAGCTTGTTTGCCCCAAATATTTCAAGCCTTTTCTTCCCTTCATCGCTTGACAAACCTTCTTTTGAGCATTTCAGCTGCTCAAACACTTCTTCAACAGGGATCCGCTCCTACACATAATCATTCAAACATTAGATATTTTCAGTGGTTCAAAATCTAGAGAAAAATGTTAAATTGTGTAAAACTCTTACAAGATCCACATTTTCTTTCTTGATTTCATCCCATGAGATATCAGACGCCATTTTTCTTCCTTAAAAGAGAGATATAATCTTAGAAATAAATTAATAAAGACAGATATATGAAAAAAAAAAGATATATCCGATGGAAGAATCAACTTCTCCCTTCTCTCTTTGCTCTAAAGCCTTCTCTTAGCATGCAAGACGCTTTCAAGAGGAGGCCATAAGAGAGAGGGAGAGAGAAGAAGAAGCGTGTATTACAAGAAACCTATGAGAAAAAATAAATACAAAACAAAAACACACTCTAAACAACCATTCTTATATTACTTTAAAAAACTTTCACCAGCGATCTAACTTTATTCTCGGAACATTTTTCTTTTCTTCCAATAATCAGGTTTTATGGCTCACCTAAGCTTTCGCTTAGTTCTTCCTGTCGTTTTTCCTACATTTCAGTTACACTTTCTAAAAATAGTGCATCTCAAATTTAGGCTCATATTTGAATGTAAAATGTAGAATTTACTTTGAGGAGTCAATATGTCTTTCTATGGTCCACAACTCCGGATACAAAACCAAAAAGTTTTTAAGTTATTTAAAGTAGTTAAACTCGTACTAGTTGATCACCAAATTCACCACTAATTGTCCTAGAATCTGTCTTTTAAAAACACGGATGTTAAATATAAAATTTTACCATGTCGAAGACGTCAAAACTTGGAATAATGCAAATTATGAAGATTAACAATAATGTAAATATGTGCATATATATAACTATGTATGTAATCCAATATACATATCTATTTAACAATAAAATATTGTACAGGCATCTATGATATATATATGCAATGTTTCATTTCGAGCATCCGAAAAGTTAATCACACGGATTGTGATAATGAGCAGAGCGTGACGCTCTTTGCAGGAAAGAGGTGGCAGGTGGCTAGTAATTCCAGAAAATCTGGTCTCTCCGCAACTTTTTCTTCAGATAAACTCCAATTAGCTTTCTATACGTCCAGTTTTCCCGTGGAGTGAACTCCAAAACAGCTTCTGAGCTAAGATGGAAATCCCCTTTCCCCAGTACTTCAAATGCAAGTGGATCAGTTAAGACAACAGGAGAGTCGTCCAAGTTCATTTGGTTGTATACAAACTCCAAATTTCTTGCTAGTCGCTTATCCATGTATGCATCAACCACACATCCGAAAGTCACAAGATCCGGAACAATGTTCAAACGTCTCATATGTTCAAGAGTAAGATGTAGATCCCAGAAAAGAGCCATTCTAGAAAACGCAAGGGCGCGGATATTAAAGGAAGTAAGGTCAGGAGAGAAACCCGCATCAAGCATTCCAATAAACTCTCTCTGCAAGCTTTTCATCTTAAAGTCAGCTGCAAATGACAGTAATACAGAATTCCATAACATATTCCCAAGATTTCTTCTACCGAGACCAACATCTGACAAAAACTCACGTAGCCGATAAAACTTCCTTTGTTTTAAGTATGCTAACAACACAGCTCTTATCTCTTCTTCCTCTATCACAATTCCAAACTTCTTAAGCCGGCCATAAGCCTGCTCCATCTTATCTAATGTACCGAAAAAACTAAAGTATCTAACAATCGCATTAGCAGTAGCAGAATCTAACGACATTCCCTTCGAATCCATTTCCTCTATAACACCCTCCATCAATTCCAACTGACCATTCTTACCAAAACACGATATAACAACTGAATACACAACCGAAAGCAGCGTCGAATGCATTGCAGCAACATCCTTGGTGATTTTGGCAACTTCATCAAAACAACCAACCTGCTCATAAGCAGATATAAGCTTAGAGACGACAAAGCTATCAGGCACGAAAGAACTGTTTAAAATCTCATCCCAAATCGTACGTGCTCGAAGAACAAACCCATTTTCAGCAAAGCAAAGCATAAGAGCGCAAAGGGTTCTATAATTTGGTAACAAGTTAACTGATTTCGTTTGGATGAAAATCTCATGAGCAACATCAGGCAATCTTCTCTGGCTTAACGTTTGGACTAATGGAGCATAGTCTACAATTTGTATCTTTCGACTGAATTCTCTTGATAGCTTTGATTCTTTGATCAACTGTACAAAGTAGATACCCAAATTCACGATATGAAGTGAAGCAATGCAGAATGGAGCAAGTTTAGGTCGGTACCTTTCGAGCGATTGAGGGAGCAGACGAATCCGTGTAACAAGATAAGAGGTTGAGATGTTTCAAAGATAGAGGATGAGATAGATTGAGCGAAAACATTGCGACCCAATGTCTGGTGCGGCACGGTGGTGACGGAGGAATCGACCCGATTGCCGGCGAGGGGAGAGAGAGAGATTTGGGCTTGAGCTGCTAATTGGACCTTTATTGGGCTTTAGGGACAGCCAAGTTTTTTTTTTTTTTTTTTTTTTTTTTTTTTTTTTTTTAACCTCTGACTTTTACTTATATTGTAAACGGATGGTACAAGTAGTTCACCAACCATATTGGTGGTACAAGTAGTTCACCAACCATATTGGTAGTACAGTAAAAGTTTCATACATAGAATTGATACTATGAGCTCTCTTTGATAACATATCTGCGGCAGCATTTTTCTCTCTGTTTACATGATGCAAAGATGATAACCGCAGTTTAGTCCTCCATTGGTGAATATCGTAGAGAAGAGTCCCGATTTTAATATGATTCCCATTTGAATTTATCAGCCTGACCAATTCACTATTGTCGCCTTCAAACCAAACGCATCGATGTCCTTGCATCCAAACAACCTGCAAGACATGAAGGAACCCGAGAGCTTCCGCCTGCAGCGCAGAGTGTGATTGCTGAAGTTTCGCACATCCAGAGCTAACCATATGACCAGTCTCATCTCTTATGATCTAACCTGTCGTTGTATAGTCTCTCCCCTTACTAAAACCACTATCAAAGTTGCATTTTAGCCATCCCGATGGAGGTGGTTCCCATTGACTGTTCCGTGCTCTGTTTCGATGATTGACTTCGGGTTGATTGTCAAAGGGGACAGCCAAGTTTATGTCAACAAATCCTTAATAACCAATCCTTTATATGACTTTTGTATTTATGTAATCGAAACATTTTTTTTTCGAGAATTTACGGGTGGTTCTGTTTTGGCGGGTTATGAAGATTTGGGGAAAACGGGTTGTAAGAACTTATTACATTAGTGTATTTAATAGAGGTGTCAAAATGGGTCAAGATTCATGGGTCAACCAAAACTCAACTCAACCCATGAACCCTAATGAGTTGAAAATTTTGACTCAAATGAGTTGATGGATCAAATGAGTTATTGAGTCAAATGAGTTGATGTATCAAATGAGTTGGGTTGTAATGGGTCAATGGTTTCAATGGTTTACCCATTTGACCTATCAATTTTTGTTAAATTGAATCAAACCAATTTAAATCTCTAAACCGATTTCAATTTGAGTCTAACCAAAACTTCTAAACCGATTGAATATAGTCTTTAATTTTCCCACCAAAAATGTGAACACACAATTTTCCCATCAAAATATAAATTCGTGATTTTCCCGCCAAAAAAATTTATAATTTTTAACAAAAAACGAAAATATGTAATTTTCCCGCCAAAAACGTAAACCCATGATTTTCCCGCCAAAAACGTAAACCCGTAATTTTCCCGCCAAAAACGTAAATCCGATTGAATATAGATTACGGATTTACGTTTTTGGCGGGAAAATCATGGGTTTACGTTTTTGGCGGGAAAATTATGGATTTACGTTTTTGGCGGGAAAATTTTACATTTTCATTTTTGGTTAAAAATTATAAAAAAAAATTTGGCGGGAAAATGACGGATTTACGTTTTTGGCGGGAAAATCTCGGGTTTACATTTTTGGCGGGAAAATTTTACATTTTCATTTTTGGTTACAAATTATAAAAAAATTTGGCGGGAAAATCTCGGGTTTACGTTTTTGGCGGGAAAATCTCGGGTTTACATTTTTGGCGGGAAAATTTTACGTTTACATTTTTGGCGGAAAAAAATTACATTTTCATTTTTGGTTACAAATTATAAAAAATTTTGGCGGGAAAATCACGGATTTACGTTTTTGGCGGGAAAATTACGGGTTTACGTTTTTGGCGGGAAAATCATGGGTTTACGTTTTTGGCGGGAAAATTACATATTTTCGTTTTTTGTTAAAAATTATAAATTTTTTTGGCGGGAAAATCACGAATTTATATTTTGATAGGAAAATTGTGTGTTCACATTTTTGGTGGGAAAATTAAAGACTATATTCAATCGGTTTAGAAGTTTTGGTTAGACTCAAATTGAAATCGGTTTAGAGATTTAAATTGGTTTGATTCAATTTAACAAAAATTGATAGGTCAAATTGGTAAACCATTGAAACCATTGACCCATTACAACCCAACTCATTTGATACATCAACTCATTTGACTCAATAACTCATTTGATCCATCAACTCATTTGAGTCAAAATTTTCAACTCATTAGGGTTCATGGGTTGAGTTGAGTTTTGGTTGACCCATTTTGACACCCCTATTGATGATGATTATTATTATTATTATTATATTTTAATTATTAATTTATTTATTACATTAATAGGTCAATGGGTTAACCCATGAACTCATTTAACTCTAAACTCATTGGGTAATGAGTTGAGTTGAGTTGGGTTAACCATTTTGACACCCCTAGTATTTATACACCAAATTTTACGTTGCGTATGTATTATACCGTCTTTTTTTTTTTTTTTTTTTTTTGTATATACCGTCTTGTTTTATTAGATGGCATCCTAATAAGCATTATATGACTGGTTGGGAAAAAAATTTGAAAAAATTAATAGTTGATTGCCATAACTACATAAACCTAACTAAAATGTAAAATTTTTTACATGAACAATATAAATTCCACCAAAACCATCAAAATCCTAAACGCCGTTATTATTATGTTAAAAAAAACTGACTAGGATCCCGTAGAGATGAACAACATGGAACACACTAAAAAGTTATCAAAACTTAAAGTTTAACTAAGATTTGAACTTGTGATCTTTTAAAAGAATCTATAATCACTACCTCTTGAGCCATATTGCTCAATGTGAACTCCTCAATCTTCATTAAAGTTAACAAAAGCTTTGATGAAGATGAAGAAGAGATGGAAGATGCCGAGAAAGAAGGAGAAAAAGAAAAAAAATAATAGGGAAGTAAAGAGGAGAGAAAATTGCATTTGCCTTATATATATATATATATATGTGTGTGTGTGTATGTTTGTATTTGTTCTTCCATGTGGAATTTTTGTCAGTTTTTTTAACGGAACAGTAACAGTTTTAGGAATACGATGGTTTAAGCTAAATTTATTTTATTCGTATAAAATATTTTAAATATTAATAAAATTCATGTAGTTATAGACACAACGCAAAATTAAGTTTGTGGAAAAATTAATTGTTTAACTGAAGATTAGAATAGAAATTCTGTTACTTTTAAGCAGTCCATCATCTTTCGAAGAGGTTTATATCCTTGATAGCTGGTAGTAGACATCTTTGTTATGCTCTACAAAAAGGATTTCTTGTTCAGTTTGGTATATATGATTCTATGTTGTCGAGTTATTTGGTAATCTTGTAATATCAGTCGTTTGTATTTTTTAATAAAGTTTTACATTCTAGAGAAATTTTGTCTTCTTCCCATTTGAATTTTTCACCAAATATTTTTTAATCATGTTATTAATAAAATTCAGATGAAAAAAAACAATCGAAATCTCTTTTTTTGTTTTAATGGAAGTTCCAAATTCGTGAAAACTGTGCGGCACTGTTTTTCTCAATGAGAAAGTTTGCTTTTTCTGAACGACTCAATTTTATGAGTCTTGGGATTGGAGTTCTGTAAATTTATTTCCAATTTTTAAGTATAGAAGTACAATCAGTAGTATTATTCAAGTTTGTTGACTAGGAAAAAGGTTGTATACTAGACGATTAGTATTATTATATTCACTTAGTCATGTCAAGAAAGCATGTGATACGATGTGAGAGTCGACTGAGAGAGTTACGTGGACTTAGAGAGTCTCATTGTGTTACTAATATTTTTTAGTGCATTTGATTGATAGTTACAAATTGTAGAATCCAAACTGGCAAAAAAAAAAAAGTGCTATTAAACGTTTTTTCTTGTATGATTTAAACATAAAATTTGATATTATATAGAAAATATAATGTGTCATTGGATATCCCATGAAAAAAAATACGTAAAACCTAAGTGTGTTTTAAAGAAAAATTTGAACTAACATAATTATGGCTCATTTTTGAATTTTGTGAAATTACCGGGCAAAGCACCCAAAATCCAAGCATATCAAATGCAAAATACAAGTATACAACTCGATCCCGAAAGAGCTATTCTCTCTTTAAATTCAATTAAAAAAAGTTGAACTTTTTGTCGTTACAATTTTCTTAATTGTGATAAATTGTGTGTATATATGCTTAATAAAACTTGAGATCAGTTTGTGACATCAGTACATATTATATATAGATTCTCGAAATCGGAAGCTGTTTTGTTTTCATGCATGACGATACCCGCATATGGGAAGTTATATGTCACTCAAAAATTTTCATATATATTTTATCTTAGCAAAAAAAAAAAATTTCATATATACTATAATTCCAGTCTCCACACAAATTTGTTGCGATTAGTAATTACATGACGTATATGAACGAAAATTTATTTTGTTTTCTTAACAAACACATAACTATGCCACTATTTCCATAACCATTAAATGTCTGATTAGCCGACAAAACCATCAAACGGATTCGACCATCCTAGAGTAATCACCTACAAAAGATTTGCGGTAGGAAGAAGCATATGACGTCAACTAAAATGGCTTTGTTAGTGTAATAATATTATTTTGGTATTAAAAATTCGCCAAGTCAAACATGAACTGCTCGAAGTCGCATATAAAGGTTCAAGAGAAGCCAAATGAAAATGGGCGACGAGAGAAAGCATTTAGCAAATTAAAGCAAAAATATGTCAAAGGGTTCTTCTAAGAGATTTTGCTTGTTAGCGTTTCCATTAGTTCTTCTCCTTCTTCTTATTCTCTTCCTAGTCTTTTCTTTTTTCCCTAAAAATGTATCTCCACCTCAACAGTTCTTTTCTTCACTTACTATGTCATCTATTCTTGATCACACAAATGCATTACAATCCTCATCTTCCTCGTTATACTCTCCTCCGAATACCATAAAGGTAAGTAGATATTCATATGTATAGATTTCCTCTTTAGTTACTATTGATATTTTCATATATTAACTACATGCTATATGGTCAAAAATCATCTGAAATATAGACATTTTTCATTACTCAAATCAATATATACATGAATTCCGAAGATTCATACATGTGTTATATTATTCAAATTAGACATATGCTATATGCCTATATTAGTACTAGATGTATATGTATATAGTAATGAGTTTAAATACAACTTTTAAACGTACATAATCTTTTTTCTTTTGGTCAACTTAACATGTACATGCATGCATATTCTATAATTCTATGCATAGGTCGTAGTTTTGTAAAAATGAAGTAAATGTTACGATTCTAATTTAATAAGATAGTAACAAAATTAAATGAAATGTCGGCAGAGAAGGAGCAATCTTGAGAAAAGAGAAGAAGAGTTGAGGAAAGCAAGGGCTGCAATTAGAAGAGCCGTCAGGTTTAAGAATTACACGTCCAACGAAGAAGTTACTTATATCCCCACAGGCCAGATCTACAGAAATTCATTTGCCTTTCATCAGTTAAGTTTACTTTTACAAAAAAAAAAATAATAAAAAAAAATAAAAAAATTTAAAAAAAAATTTAAAAAAAAAAAAAGTTTACTTTTACTTCTTCCTTCTTAAATTAATTATTATTTGGATCCAATAAATGGAACGGATCAAAAATACCTCCCTCCCTTGTTCTTATTTTATTTTATTTTTTTCCCTGGTCGTCTTTTAAAATGCCATCATAGGATGCAAAAACGCATGTATAGTGAGGAATAGTGATAGAGAAATTTAAATACATACTATAAACAAATAAAACTATATGTTGATTTGCAGACGTTAATATATGAAAATTAATTTGTTAATGGAACTGAAAGATGTTAGGAAAAAAATGGTTACTATAGTATTAACTTGTCAAATGTTACGAAAGTTCATGTGTTTGTCAACTTTGAAAATTGTATTAAACGAGCAAACCTCTGGATTTACAAAAATACAATTGATAGGCTTAATAGATATTCAAAATTATATTGATTTTTATATTTTGTAATTTTATTTGAAATTACAAATACAACCTCATAATAATTAAATATTCATTATAACAATTTTTTAGAGTGGAAATTGAAAAAAAAATTGAATAAAAATTTGATCAATTCAGAATTAGAAATGACCAAATCTGATACATATTTACGGATAATTCTAAAATATAACATAATTTATGTTTAGTTTTCCTAGAATATCATCAAAATTCTGAAATTTCAAAAATACCATGAATTTTTTTTTTATGATGGGTTCATAAAATTTTAGAAAATGATTATAATTTATAAATGATTTATTATCTCTTACTAAACTATTATAAATCCTTCGTAAACATAATTTTGTGGTATTTTATAACTTCTCCAAAATATTTATGTTTTGTAGAAAAACAAGTTTTGTTTTGTGTGATATTTTAGGATGTATCTCTAGATTTAATTGGCTTCCCAATCTATTTTTTTTTTTCATCGAAAAATCTGACTACTGTATAATTAGCACAAATATTCCTCCAATCCAATATCTTTATCATTCTAAGATCCTCGTGTAGAAGCAAAATTTCTGCAACACTACGGAAATCATTGAAATACAAGACCATAAACGTTAAGGAAAAACATTAGAGGAGTCGAGTTGATAAAACTCTTTCCTTAACCCTTTGAATCACCCGTAGTGTGCCGGTGTTATGTGACTCAAGGATCCCAGGATACAACCTCTCTAAACTGGTTTCGCAAACACTCGAAAACACAGCTCTACGAACCAAATCACTACGATACTCTCGAAATACTTACTTTCTAACAGAGAGAGATTGCTGGAGGCTTTTGTTCGAAGTCTATGATCAACGAGTGAAGAAGAAGACTTGAACTCATGTGCGTTTTTTATAGAGGTTTAGGATAGGTCTGATTTTGAAATCAATTAACCACATCCACCACAAATCTAGGAGAAGTGGGCAACGTGATGAGAAAACGATCTCTCCATGAAACCGATTCACAAGGAATCGTGAAAAACAAAGGAGACCGAGTCTCACGGGCAACACAAACAGAGATCGATTTTGTCTCTTGTTTTAATTGTTCAATCCGACCCGACTTCACTCGGAGCTCCAACGGGAGCTAGGCCATTCTTAAGCCCATTTCTTTTCACACACTTTATTTTTTATTAAGCCCAAATAGCTTAAATAAAAATTAGGTCCAACACCTCGATGCATGAACCAAAACTAACATATCATAAAAGATTGCCTAATTTGACCAAACTCTCCACTGATTTAAAGCATGTGTCCGTCTAACGCTGTGTTCGGAAGTCCCACGGACTTATTAATGCAAATATACCAAATTTTTTTATTTTTTTTCAACATATACCAAATTTAATTGAACTTTCAACTCCTCGAGTGTTTTTTCTCGTTTTTTTTTTAGAAAACATTTCTTTGGTGTATATTTTTTTTCTCCTAGTTGAGTTATCTCGAGAGAGAGTATTGAAATTCTTTTACTTTCGGTCAACTGAGATAAATTGACATTTTGATTCTCATGCTAACCGGTTTTGATGCTTATAATCTAATTTTTGGGTCACTTAAATCTCACACTTATATTAAATTGAAGATTGGATTTTTAAAAATGCTTCATATAAGTATTCATATTTGAGTAATAAATCTGCATATAACTTAGAATATCTTCTTGTCGAAAACATTTCTGTGGTAAATTCTTGTTTTTATTGATGCTAACTAAAATTGATATGTTGAACAAAAATAATACAGGAGTCACATAGAAATGATGAAAAGATTTAAAGTGTGGTCGTACAAAGAAGGAGAGCAGCCACTGGTTCACGATGGACCGGTAAATGATATCTACGGAATCGAGGGACAGTTCATTGACGAGCTTAGTAACGTGATGGGCGGACCAAGTGGCCGGTTTAGGGCTAGCCGGCCGGAAGAAGCTCATGCCTTCTTCTTACCGTTCTCCGTTGCCAACATTGTCCACTACGTCTACCAACCCATTACCTCGCCGGCTGATTTCAACCGGGCCCGCCTCCACCGGATTTTTAACGATTATGTAGACCTCGTTGCTCGCAAGCACCCTTTTTGGAACCAAAGCAATGGTGCTGACCATTTCATGGTCTCTTGCCACGATTGGGTAACGTACACACAACTTCTATAGATCATTTTAAGATATCATTCGGTTAGGTTCGGTTTGGATATTCATTCGGTTAGGTTCGGTTTGGATATTCATTCGGTTAACGGGTTCTTTCCGGTATGGATTGGTTCGACCAAACTACCGACTAATGTTTTCTACTTCAGTCTTCAAGTGATTTGATTAGGCTCCCGATGTGGCGTATAGTAAACCAGAGTTTTTCAAGGACTTCATGAGAGGACTATGCAACGCCAACAAAACAGAAGGTTTTAGACCAAACATCGATTTCTCTATACCGGAGATTAACATTCCTAAAAGGAAGCTAAAGCCACCGTTCATGGGCCAAACCCCTGAGAACAGGACGATCTTGGCTTTCTTTGCAGGAAGAGCTCACGGATACATAAGGGAAGTCTTGTTCACTCACTGGAAGGGCAAGGATAAAAATGTTCAAGTGTATGACCACCTCACAAAGGGACAAAACTATCATGAATTGATTGGTCATAGCAAGTTTTGTCTTTGTCCTAGTGGCTACGAGGTGGCTAGTCCTAGAGAGGTCGAAGCCATCTACTCAGGCTGCATCCCGGTTGTGATATCAGACAACTACTCGCTTCCGTTCAACGACGTGCTTGATTGGAGCAAGTTCTCGGTAGAGATCCCGGTCGACAAAATCCCTGATATTAAGAAGATTTTGCAAGAGATTCCGCATGACAAGTATATAAGGATGTATCAAAATGTTATGAAAGTTAGAAGGCATTTTGTGGTGAACCGCCCGGCTCAACCGTTTGATGTGATCCACATGATACTTCAGTCCGTTTGGTTAAGGAGGCTAAACATTAGGTTGCCTTCTTGATAGTATATATTACTATATTTAATGGTTTTAGCTACAACAAAAAAATAGTCATTGCATTTCAATACCTTTTGTTCTTATATTTCTTTCAAGAGTTATTTCAAAAATTCTCATTGAACTAAAAACAGTTGTCTAGAGTATTAATTACTCATATACAGTACGTTGTAAAAAATTGTTAGAATAAAGAATTTCAGTTTTGGAATTGAAAGATAGGATTCATCGAGGCTTATAGTTCAGTTGAATATGTGCAATAAATTTCATCTAGGAAGGAGCATTTTAAAATGTGCAGTAGATATCTTAAAGAGTCAAATTCCTAATTGCAAATCACACGGTGGGTTTAAAGACTAACCACAAAAGACGACATATAAACTTCTAGAAAACAACAACAATACAACATTTAGAGATAATGAAGCAAAGTCTCACCTATGCTTCAGATTTGATGATAGCACTTGCCATTTGCTCAGCTGCAGAAGAAGAAGCATTCTCCAGAAGCCATTCCCTCGCACAAATCAGAGCCTCCACTGTCTCGGGCCTCAGTGACGTCTTATACTCATCCATTTCCCTTGGCTCCATGTCAAAGACATAGTCAAAGGCTGCAGCTGAAACCGGGATCGAGAGGATGTCTCTAGCCATCTTTGACAATGTCGGGTACTTGAGTTTGTTCTGTTTCCACCAGTCAAGAACATCAAACTCCTGAACCCTGGGAAGCAGCGTTTCATCAAGGTACTGGTCAAGCTCTGATTTCAGATTCTGCCCCGTTGTCTCCATTATGTACGTATCAAAATCTGACAGTCCATCTGCTTTCCCACCTTCAGATGTCGGTTTAAGGGGCGACGGGAGCGCCATGTATTCGCTGAAGAGCTCGTGGATCCCATCATCCACGGTCTTGATGTTCTTCCCAGCATCTTCTCCAAATATCTTGGAGAAACTGAACTCGACAAGCTTCATCTTGAACCGAGGATCCATCACCACCGCCATTGCCAAAACCAAGCTACAGTCTCTCCAGTACTTGTCAACCTTCTCTTTCATGGTTTTAGCAATACCTGCGACATAAGGATCCTCTCCAGCTATTGCCCGAGACAGATCTGACTGTGTCTTCCACACTTCATGGAAGAAGGTAACAGCAGATGGGTTTCCAGTAGATTGAAGAGTGGAGGCTGCTTCAAAAAGAGGCTTCAGGAATGTGCAAAGTGCCTCCACATGCCTCCAATCCTCTGCTGAAGGAGGTTTCTTGTAGTCAGGATCAGCAGTGTCTAAGCACGAGAACACTTCCTTTAATTCTGAAGCAGCCACAAGCATCTTATATGTTGTGTTCCATTGCGTCTGGTCATCAAGAGAAAGTACCTTCTCGCTTGGAACTTGAAGCTGTTCCTTGAGCTCAATAAACCTCTCCTCATGGGACTCTGAGGTTTTCACGTGCTTCACACTGTCCCGGATGTTCTTGATCACATCTTTTCCTTTCTCCAGGACATCTTTAGCGAGGCTACTAAATGTTCGGGCAACACAGTTCCCTATTACTAACTGACCATCCAGAATTCCAGGGTTCTTGATGCAGAGTTGAGGTCTGATGTTTTCAACCGCAGAGGGACTCGCCGGATGGTTGAAGGTGACGGAAAACAACTTTCCCTCAAGACCCCATTCAGAAACACAATTAGCAACCGCAAGACTCAAGGCTTCGTCAGCTTCTGGATACGATTCCATCATAACATTGAGAAGCTTCTTTTGTATCTTCCAATCGCTGTCAATGAAGTGAGCAGTTATAAACACATACCCAAGAGTTAGCTTGGACGTCCAGAAGTCCAGCGTTAGACAGAAGCGTCCAGGAATCCCTTCTAAAGACTTCATGACATTCTGCTTTTCTGCAAGGTAAGTCGCCACACAGTCTCCTTGAACATTGTTAAAGCTCATAGCATCAAAGTGAGGCTGAATACTCTGCACGAACGAGATGAACCCTGGATGCTGAACCATGTGAAGAGGGTAGTCATGCATAATGATCATCTTAGCTATATCTTGACGACACTTGTCCTGATTAAACGCAACAAAAGGACTAGGGGTCTGGGTTCGGTAACGCCTTCTCGGGGTGTCACTCTTGGGAGTGTAAGGAGTAGTCATGAGCTGGTTGGTATCATTGTCTTGTGTATGGATAAGTGCAGGACATGTCCCCTTAGCAATGTGACGCTTAAGATGGCTAGTACCAGCTACTTTGTTACCGTTGCTATAAGCAAAACTCTGGTTACATCCTTTGCAAAAAGCCCTTCTGCAATTCGGTTCCACCGCCTCGATTGTGAAATGTTCCCAGACCATCGACTTCTTCTTGCGTCGCTTGATTGGTTGTGTTTCTGGTGACCTCGTTTCAGTATCATTGTACACCTCCAAAGCTGTTTCCATCTTCTTGCTACATACATACAAAGGAAAACAAGAATCAGTATGTGATGGTTACCCAAAAAAACCCATAAGATAGAATTGGTTGCTATATATAAAATAATAATAGCGATTATGAAACTTCCGCATAATAATTGATGGGACTAAACTAAAAAAAAAGTCTAAAACAATCACATGGACTCAAGTACTAAATATTAGTTTAATCATTGGGCCTATTCGTAAAGGCCATGACCCACGGTAAATAATAAGAGTGGTCTAGGGGCAAAATCGGTATTTCAGCCATTGAGTAGATCCAACAACTAAGAAAAAGAAGAAAGAGAAAAAACAGATCTGGAGTTTTTAAAGGTCCTAAGAGTCGATCAAACATGGGCTGCAAATCAAAAACTAGAGCCCAGATTACAAAGTTTCAACACAACGAACCTGATTCAAAACAAAACACAGAATTTTATAAAACAAAAAAGATCGGCCTTTTTCTTTAAAACACACACACACACACAAACAACAATTCAAGTTTTTTCAAAACTGCTTTGCCTCCATGAGTCGAACCAAATTTTTTGAACTTGGCTCCTAAAAGACCTGAAGAACTTTCTCTATCCAGTAAAATTGGCGAAAGAGTTGAATTATTTCAGAATGAGCAGATCTAAGCTGATAATTTCGTTTAACAGATCCACGCTAACAATTTCACAAAGTAAAGGAACCAAACGTATTTTCGCAGCGCAGATCAAAAGCTGACAATTACACAAACAATCGAGGCAAAACTCAAAAATCCCCAATTAGATCCAATAAAAAAGGCGAAATTAAATCGTGAGTTAGGGTTTCGAGAACAATACCTGCGAGGGAGAAATTGAAGCTCTACGTCGTGAACTAGAGAAGGCGGACGGAAAATCTCTGGTCCGACACGGTGGTGACGGAGGGAATCTAGCCGATCTCCGGCGAGGAGGGAGAGAGAGATAAAGAGAAAGAGAGAGATTTGGGCTTGAGAGGCTAATTGGACCTTAGGATGAAAAAGCAGAGAAGGTAAAGAGATAAGTTTGTTATTATCTTTTATCGAATAAGGATGCGTCTAAATAAGGGTTTTAGGTCGAAATATTAGAGAGAATGATTGGGCCTTTTATTGGGCTTTTAAGGGCGGCCCAGTTTTTGTATACAAAAACAAAACCCATTCGCTTGATGATGATGGCGCACGACCACAAGCGTCCTCTTTACACGTGTCCATGTGATATACATTTTGATTACGTTGATGTTTGGATTTTGACATATTTTACCAAAAACAATTTTCAACTGATCATGGGCCGATTGGTATTTGGTAAGTACTATAACAGTAGCGTTTTTTTAAAAAATTTTATTTTTAATAATTTAGAACTTTCAGATCTATTAATTATTTGTATAAGTGTTTCTTTTAAATTTTCTAGACCTATAACTAAGACTTTATATTTTTGAAATCTCGATAATACATGTTGCCTAATTAAAATTTCAGTTTAAAAAAGTTTTTCTCTTTCTTAACTCTCTCCAAATTTTCAGAGAGAGGAAAAGCCAGTTTCTTCTTTTTGTCTTCTGATTACTAATCGGACAAGTTTTTTTTTCTTTTTCCGATCTTATGTTGTTTTTCATTCCGGCTTAGCCGGTGTTATGGTCGGATTGAAGTTTTCCAAACTTATCTTTGTATAAGATCTGGATTTTGTTTGTTCTCTCTTTCTACATGATTTCAAATTCAAATCACGTTTGCTATTTGAAAGATTATGTTTGCTTTACTGTCAGCTTGGCTCTTTTCTTCTGAAGAAGTAATATCTTCGTCCACTTACTTCACCTTCTGGTATGAAGCGGACCTTTGGAGGTCTTAAGGTGGAACTTTCTTTGAGGAGTTTTGGAGTTGAGTTATAAAGATTCATTTGAGTGTATGGCTGGAAATTTCAAAATGATAGCAGCAAAATCTTGCAGATCGGCAGCGGTGGAGCCTGTAGAAAGAGTCAGCGATGATGGATCTGAAGTCCGGCGACGGCGCTGCACTAGATCCAAGATGTGGCCGGTGACGATCGTGGCAAATCTCCTCCTTCTCACGTTTGGACACGTGGCACTTTCACTCTTATCCTTATCATTAAAACTAGATAAAAGCCCGCACTACGCGGCGGGATATATTTTTACAATTTTGTTTCAATAGAAGTATGATTAAAAAAATTTAAAAGACTTTTAACTTTTGATATCTTACATTTGCTTATATTTTAGTAAATTTTACTTTATTATTTTATTTATGTATGTATACATTAATAAACATGTTATATATTATTTTTACAAAATAAATGTACCGTATAACATATGTTATATATATATTAATGTTTACAAAATAAATTGATATAAACTAACACATAATTTGTTTGTTGATATAAATTCACACATAATAGTTCCAATTCATATTATTTGTTAGTGACAAACTAAATTTGTTTTCTTATGAAGTTCAATCTAAAATTTAAAAAAAAAAATCCAAAGATAACTTCTATTTTTTTTTTTTTTTTTTTTTTTTTTTTTTTTTTTTTTTTTAATTTCACTCATCAATTTAAATTCTAGTGCTAAATAATACTGATGGTTTCACTATTAATTATAGGATTCATTAAAAAAAATATTTATTTCTAGTTTTGTATTTCTATATTTCACTCCATTTAAGTATGAGTGCTAGGTTTCATTCTAATGATTTTATTCTAACTAAATTTAATTTTCAAAAAACATTTAAACCTCAAATTTTAAATAAAATAACCATTATAATGATCTTTATATAATTATCTAATGGATCAGAAAAAGCTAAATATAATGATACATATATTAATAATGAATTACAAAAATTTGTTTGAGATAATAAAGAGGTAAGAAAAAATTAATTGATATATTTACTACAATAATTTGTTTATTAAATATTGCATAATTAAAAAACAAATACATTAATATGTTAGAAAATAATCACACATCTAAAGTGAAAAATGGAGATAGATCTTCTTAACTTTATTTTCCTTGTTGTGCGAATGATTAGAATTGATATTCTTAATTCTCCATACCAATAAACCTGAAAGTTTTGTTATAATCATCAAAACTTTTATTTTTCTTCTGAAAATTAAAGAAGAAATATTATAATCTATTATGGTGTCGAAAACAAAACAAAATAACAGTGTTAGATATATGGTACACTTTCTAAAATAAATTTAGAATCAAATTTTTTCAATGATGTTTTCTTTGATATTAACCCATATAGCAACATAAAAAATAGATACATGGATATGGTGGAAAAAGATGAGAAAATGACTACTTATAAGATGATAATTTAAAATAGACAATGAATATTAATCTTTAAAAAATCGAAAAATAATATAAGATATATATCATATAGTCTCTAAAACTAAAATTTAGAACTACGCTTTTACAATGATATTAAATTTGATTTTCTTAAACGCATACAACAACAACAACAATCAACCAACCAAAAAAAAACTTAAAACAAAACAAAAAAATGAAGATTTGAGATATAGTGGAAGAGGATGAGAGAATAAGTGAGTGAGTGGATGAAAGAATGAGAAAATGATTATTTATAGGATGAGAAGTGATGGGAGTTAACAATTTAAAAAATAAATTATGCGAGTTATAATTTAAAAAAATAAATTATGGGAGTTACAATTTTAAAAATAAATTTAATTTATTGTGTGTTGAATAAAATTGAGTGAAAAAATATAGTTAATGCATAGTAATTATGATTTCAGTTTTATATTAAAGTGTGAGTTAAATATATATGATTAAATGTGTTATTTATTTGTGATTTAGTTGAAAATAATTTTTTTTTCTAAAGGAGTGAAACTTTACTTTTATATAGTCGAGATCTCTCCCTACATTCCTTGAATATAAGAATCCAAAGATTCTGCAACTCCACTCTCTGCTGCTTTGATCATCAATCCATCGGTTTACGTATAGCTTCCAAGAGATTCATCAATCCAGGCCCGGCTCATATATTTTGGAGACCTAGTGGTATAATCTATAAAAACCTAAAATATCTACTATTAATAAAATATAAAAAAAAATTAACATGTAAATTTTTTTTTAGACCCTTAGACCCTGTGCCCTAGCACCCTCAGCACATGGGCTAATAAGCCGGCACTGCATCAATCATGTCAAAGATCTTCGCCATTCTTCCTCTCGCTTTTTCTCTTCTCTTCCTTGTTTCACTGATTGTTCAAGTCATCGATGCTCATTACTATGGTACGTGTTTCAGCCTCCGTTTATCCTCGTGATGGCTTTGAATTCGAATTGAGTTCTAAAGTTCGATGATTTTCGCTTTTGACCCTTATTTGGTCTAACTTGCTTATTGGTCCACTTGGCAATATGATTTAGAAAAAAAATTATTTTCAATTAAACCATAAATAAATAACACATTTAATAGTATATTTTTAACTCACACTTTAATATAAAACTGAAATCAAAATTACTATGCATTAACTATATTTTTCACTCAATTTTATTCAACATATAATAAATTAAATTCATTTTTAAAATTATAACTCCCATAATTTATTTTTTAAAATTGTAACTCCCATAATTTATTTTTTAAATTGTTAACTCCCATCACTTCTCATCCTATAAATAATCATTTTCTCATTCTCTCATTCACTCACTCACTCATTCTCTCATCCTCTTCCACTATATCTCAAACCTTAATTTTGTTTTGTTTTATTTTAGTTTTTTTTAGTGGTTGTTGTTGTTGTTGTATGCGTTTAAGAAAATCAAATTTAATATCATTGTAAAAGCGTAGTTCTAAATTTTAGTTTCAGAGACTATATGAAATAAATCTTACATTATTTTTTGATTTTTTAAAGATTAATATCCATTGTCTATTTTATATTATCATCTTATAAGTAGTCATTTTCTCATCTTTTTCCACTATATCCATGTTTCTATTTTTTATGTTGCTATATGGGTTAATTTGATTCTAAATTTATTTTAGAAAGTGTGCCATATATCTAACACTGTTGTTTTGTTTTAATTTCGACACCATACTAGATTATAATATTTATACTTTAATTTTCAGAAGAAAAATAAAATTTTTGATGATTATAACAAAACTTTCAGGTTTATTGGTATGGAGAATTAAGAATATCAATTCTAATCATTCGCATAACAAGGAAAATAATGTTCAGAAAATCTATCTCCATTTTTCACTTTAGATGTTTGATTATTTTCTTTGTTCATATAAAATCGCACATAAATTATTTAATAATTAAAATTTAAATCAATTTACAAGTGATAAACTAAATCTGTTATCTACAAAATCATATGAACTACGATTTAAAGCTTAAAAAAATCTTCAAAGATACTTCTGTTTTTTTGTTTAATCCCACTCAATTAAAATTCTAGAGCTAGGTTTCATTATAATGATTTAACTTTGTAGGATTTACATAGCTAGGTTGTATTATCTATCTTTTTAATTAAATTTTGTTTTTGTAGAAAACAATTTGAAACTACAAATCTTGAATAAAACACTTTATATGATTATCTCTTGGATCACAAAAACTAAATGTAATGATGAGTATACTAACTATGTTACAAAAATAAATATTTAAGATATGAAAGAAGTAATTTTTAGAAAGAAAAAAATTAAAACCAAAATCTTTTAATAAATTAGACATTATAATGATCTTTATATAATTATGTAATGGATAAAAAAATGTAGGGATGAATATATTAAAAATGTTACATATAATCATTTGAGATAAAAAAAAGATGTAAGAAAAACCGATTTAAATATATTATATTAATTTATTTCATTATAAAGATATATGAATATGTGAGAAAATAATCAAACATCAACAAAAGTAGAGAATGAAGATGGATCTCTTCAACTTGATTTCCTTGTTATGCGATATTGCGATGGATGGAATTGATATTTTTGAATCTTCATCGATACATCTAAAAATATTGTTATAATCATCAAGATTTTCATTATACATATATAATGATGGATAATTCATATATAACGCGGTATTATTATAATCAACTATGATATGAAAATTACAAAAAGAAATAAAATATGGAGTTAAAACTCTTACAATGATGTCTCAATTGATTTTTCAACCCATGCAACAACATAAAAAACAAAGAATTTAAGATTTTAATTTGGATATGGTCGAAGAGAATGATAGAATAAGTATTTATAGGATGAGAAATGATAGAAGTTATATTTATAAAAATAATTTATTATGGGAGTTACAATTACAATAATTGTGTGATTGAATGACATTAAGTGGATGAAAAAAAATTAATACATAATATTTATGATTTCAGTTATAACTTGGTATTGCAGTGTGGATTTATATATGATTAAATGTGTTGTAAATGTGGTTTTATTGCAAATAATTTTTTTTTTTGTTTTTATTTTGGAAAATGAATTGCCAAGTGGACCAACAAAGAGACAGTGAAACCTTACTTTTATATATATGATTGGGTTAGGATAAGTGGGCTTAAGTTCAAATGAAGTTGTAAATGTTTGGGAGGGGGGGAATTGGGTTTCTGTTTCATCTCATGTAGTACCCATTTGGGCTTTCATATTAATAAATATGAAATGGCCGACCAAAAAAAAAAAAATTAAAATTTCAGTTTTTGTTTTTCTAATTTTTTACGTTTTCGGCTTACCTAGTGAATTTTCAATCAGTATCCCAACTCTAAATTTGTTAGAAAAGCTTTTATACCATTACTTTAAAATTTGATAAAAGGATGGTTGACTTTAGAAATTGTTATCAAATATGGGTTATATCAAATATGAATCTACGTAGCATATACTTTTAAATGGATCATACCATTAGAACAACTTGTTGCGAGTTAGAGACACTTAGTAGAACATAATGTGCAGCAAAGACGTGTCCGAGTTCAGAACAATGCTTTGGAACCATTAATGATGAACAAGGTTACTCAATTATAGTAAAGTACGAGTACAAAAAGTTATAAAATTTTTTGTAATCTTTCATGAAATTACCAGAAAAAACGTATCATTCTTTCAAGATCTTTCTCCATATATAAATTCTTGAGGCACAAAAACAACCCAAATCCTCCTTTTCTTCGATTCCAAGAAACGCCCAAGTATTTTATAAAAGTATTCCAGAATCTAACTGTTTAGAACATATACGATAACCTTTTAAGATGGTTTCAGTGCTCAATAAACTCGGTTTCTTCTTGGAGAATTTAAGTTCTGCAAAAGAAAAAACATCATCAAAAAATGAAGAAAAAATTGGAAATAAATGATAAATAATGAAACTTTTGTCCATATATGCATTCTATGTTCATGGTTGGTCATATATGCTTTAATATTGGTCATACACCCTTTAATATAATTAAAATCCCATTATATCCTCAGTTTTTTTCAAAATCTTGCTAAAATATATAAAATTTTCAAAATTAATTTGATTTCTTTCTAAAAACAATTTGGAGAAAATATAGGAAAAGAGCAAAATTTATTTACTTTCCATTATTTGTTATGCCGTAGATAATTCATGTTCTACTTTTTAGTTTTCTGAAACCATCATCTTCACGTCCTCAAAAGTTGTTGTATATTGCAAGGTGAGTAATTTCACACCATTTTTTCTTCATCAACAATAAATTTCCATTCCTTATTATCTAACGATCTCCATACAAAACTCGTGATATGCAACATATTTGTTTGTCCCACACTCGTGAAATTTAAACTCTAGGACATAAATATTGTGAATAAGGAGAAGAAAAAAGAAAGAAGGAAGAAAGAAGAAGAAGAAGAGATGAAGGACGAAGGGACAAGAAGAAATAAGGAAAAAAAAAAAGAGACATAAAAATAGGTGAAAAAAATGAAGCATAATCTATTCAACTAGGTATAAAGAATTCTGAACTAATTATAATACAATTTCTGAAATTTTCAGACATAATCTTAACCTCTATATTCGATTTTCTTATTTTACGATTTATTTTCCTTTTTTAAAAAGAAATTCTAAATTAAATAGAATTTGTTTTCTATTTTTTGTAGAATATATAGGAAAACATAAAAGTATTTTATTCATCTAAAACGGCAACAAAAACTATATATTTTTGTCGTTATGAGTATCCTCATGTCTTCTTCATCATTTGCCTACGAATTGTTCTGAATTTTCTTTACAAAGTTGGCTAAATCAATCACAAAAAGTAAATTAGGAATAGTTCACATTTAATTATAGAATGCATAGGTAGAAAATAGTTTTACTATTTATGAAATTTACAAATTTAAAACTATGATAGAATGAGATGCTTCCGGTTATTATTTATATTGAAAAATCTAGGGTTAATCGAATATTCTGGTTTTGTTAATATTCTTTTCTTTTTGTTGTCAAATAAGAAGATTAACAAAATAAGACTAAAAATATAAGTAATATATTTTACCTATTGTTTTTAAAATGTTGACATTTTTCTTCTTTACATATATTTTTTGCTTTTCATAAATATTTAATATAAAGTATAAGAATTTAAAAATGTTAATTTACGTAATGGTTAAAAAAGGTAAATTAGTAAAGTTGCTAATCGCGATTAGTTACTTTAAATCCCACATGGACGGTCTCAAAGGCTTATAGCTTTGACTTTTATATATATTTTTTTGTTAATCTTCTTTTCTTTTTGTTGGAAAATAAGAAGATTAACAAAACAAGAATAAGAATATAAGTAATATATTCCATATATTGTTTTCAAAAAAGTTTCATTTTTCCTTTTTACATATAATGTATATTGTTATTTTTCCTTTTCATAAATATTTAATACAGAAAGTATTAGAATTAAAAAATGTTAATTAACGTCATGGTTAAAAAATATTAATTAATGAGAAGGCAAACCGCGATTGGTCGTTTTAAATGCTATGTGGACGGCTTAAGAAGCTTATAGCCTCGACTTTTATATAGTATAGATGTTTTAAAAATTGTACTATAATACAAATTCATCCTAATATTTGTAGCTTTTAACGGAATCAACCGGACCGGTTTTAGTAATTTCCTTGATTCAAAATCACTCTTCTCTCAGTTTGAAATGTCTAAACCGGTGACTCCAATACAGTCTTTTTTTTTTAAATCGTTCTAGCTAAACCAGTAGTTCCTATAGAAAAAAGTGACACATGTCACACATGTTAGCACGCTAGAAGGAGATAGATGATATAGTCGACGATATAGTCGGTGCCGGCCAAAATTGAAGATTTGATAAAGCTCTGCGGCATGGCTTCGAGAATCCACCACTCCTTCTACAAATTCCGCCTATGTAAATCTGCTTGGAATCTACTGGTTCTGTCTTAGAAAAGCCATACGAAGACATCTTGAAGTCTTTCTCATCTTAACTCGATCTCCTAACAGGATGCTACGACTAAGACTTAGGTAAGGTATATGTTATTAGAACTAGACAAGCAGGAACAACATTCGACAAAGCGGAAAAAGAAATCCAACCCAAAACAGAAATTGTATATATCTACCATATATTTTAAAGAATCCAATCGGGTCAGATTTTTTTTAATTTTTGACCCGGAAATTTTCAATCGGATCTTTTCTTATTTTTTAGCAAAATTCAAAAACGAAATTAATTAATAGAATCTAAAAATATATATATATTCTCAACTAATTACTATACCTAAACTCTTTATTTATGACATATTCTCTACGATTTTTATAAAAATCAAATATGATGATTTAATGCTAATATAACAAATTTGAGCTAATTACTAAAATCTCTCTACCTAATTTAAACATAAATATATGATTTTCATTTCACTTTTATTTGATCTTATATTTATATTATTTTGAATTATTATAAAATATATATAGTTAATAATATTTTAGATTTTTTCTGCATATGTTATGATTCAAATTTTTTAAAACGGACATATATTACTCAATCAATGAAGAAAAAGTATGTGTACAATCTAAAGTACATATTTGCTTTTTTTGGGTCGGTTTTTATTTTTTAATTTTGACCCAGATTTTGACCCACAATTAAGTCTTCTGGATCCAAATAATGAGACTTAAAAAAAAAAATCATAACAATTTAAATGATTTATTTTGTATGTTATAACTATATATATATATGTAGTTATTACTAAATATATATAGTTATAATAAACAAATTTTCGAATCCAAAAAAATTACAAAGTTACTAAGTTACATATATTC
Organism: Arabidopsis arenosa; assembly: GCA_905216605.1. Taxonomy (NCBI): domain Eukaryota; kingdom Viridiplantae; phylum Streptophyta; class Magnoliopsida; order Brassicales; family Brassicaceae; genus Arabidopsis; species Arabidopsis arenosa. The sequence continues at coordinate 6,022,098 of LR999455.1, read as the reverse complement.
TACGGGTTAAATCTAAAAATTACTAAATTACATATGTTCTACGAGTTAAATCTAAAAGCACCAAAAAAATTCAATATTATATAATTTTAATACAAAAAATTTTATAAATAGAAAAATAAAATATTATCCCGTGGTGTACCATGGGTCAAATCATAGAAAATAAAATAAATTCGTTTTTTTTTGTTAACAAAACATTTTATATTTAATGGGGTTGGGTTTTAGGTGGATATAGTTTGGGTTTTGTTCTAAAACAAAAATTTAAGTTGTATATTGTTTGGGTTTTGTTCTATTGGCATATATGAGCTTCAATTAATTTTAAGGGCTCGCAATGTTTTAAACTTTGTTTGGGTGTTTTATCTATAGTAAGATTATGTAACAACAAATAAACATGTTTAACCCTCAATATGCAATGCAATCTATAAAATTATCATAACATTTATTTATGATACACTAAGCAACTTTAAAATAATTGTTATTTTAACTACACAGAGATAAACTAAAACTAATGTAACCTCAAAATATAAAAACTAAATGTTATCATACTTAGAATATAACAAATTTACATCTAATTAAAAACCGTACAGAATCAAACTTACGTCAAGGTACCAACAAACATACAAAACTAATACATCAAATTCATCAGTTTAAAAATAATTTAATATTTTAACCCGCGGTGTACTATGGATCATATTGTAGTTACAAAACAAAAAATTTGCATATGCAGGTAAGAAATCGCCTTCTCTCTAAAAAAAATAGAAATGAGATAAGAGAGATGTAATGCAAACTATTTTTTATAATTGTGTTTCGTAATCGTATTATACTCTAGTCTTGGGTAGAGATGATCTTGAAATAATCATTCTCCACTCTACTTATCCGGATGTTGTGACTAGAAACATGTTAAATTTAATTGCATGACCTTTTAAGTTTGATTTTCTCACTACTATAGGTCTTTGGGTTCAGATGCGAGGCATACATTTGCCATATGTATATAATGAAACTGTGAGGTTTATTGCGGAAAGACTTGGTGAATTTGTAGAATCAGATTTTGATGAAGTGTACTGCACAAATTGATTTCATCATAGTAAGAATAAGATTTGGAATTACTGATAGCCTCAGGTTTTTTCAGCGATTCCGCTTTAGGTCTGGAGAGAGAGCCATGATTAGCTTTCAGTATGAGCGTCTTCGAAGGCTTTGTAGTAACCGTTATCAGATTACTCATTTAATGGATCAATGTCCTTTTCTCTCTACGAAAAGGGTTGAGCTACTAATTCCAGAGATCAAGCGGGTGTGATTGATGTGGTGAATAGATCTGAGTTGAATTCTCAATCTCAAATATCTGAAAGTTCCTTTCCAGCACCAATATCTCAACCACCACCTCCAAGAGTAGTTGCTCCTCCTTTTAATCCAATTGAGCTAGCTGCTAATTTGGAAAGTGTTCAAAGGTTAGCAGTTCCAATACCTCAAGATGCCACATGGAGAATAATACAATCATCATCTAGCACTAATTCAACTCCAGTAGTGGGTTTAGAAGTCACGTCAAGATATGAAACAAAGTTTGAGGTTGGAAAGACATCTAGGTGTCCAAGAGTTGATACAGATAAGGAATCTGAAAAACGGAAAAAAAAAAAGTTTCAGGAACATAGATTTGGGGGAATTCAGATGCCTCCAAAAAAAGATAATTTCACTCTATAAAGACTGTCAATCACTTTTGGTTTTCTATAGTTTCGACAAAGTAGGAAAATGTTATTTTATTTCCTTTAAAGTTTAATGAGATAATTGGGTGAAAAGTATCTGATCCAGGCCTAACAAAATTTTCGACGTTATGCTTTTTGGTCCAAGAAACTGATAATTTCAGCCCATGTTTTTGCCGCTTCTACCCTCACGCGCGAGACTACAGCCCAATTTATAACTCGTTACATTGAACGTAATAAGAAATTATCTCTTTATTATGTCGTTTTCGAGATACTAAACCGTCACTATAGTATTTGACGTTTGGGGTTACTTCATTTATGTTCTCTCATCCCGCCCTTCTCTCTTTGAAAACCCTAAGCCCCGTCGTCTTCTTCTTTTGTTTCGAGAACTGAGTTTGCTCCGGTGAGGTTGCTAATCGGCGTCGTCTCATCTCACAAGTTACGCGGTATCCCGAAGCGAGTCTATATCCCAGTTGGTAAGCCGGAGGAGACACGAATCCGAAGAGGCGAACTGTCACTTTCATCCTCTTTCAAAACAAATTGATTTTTCCTTAATTCGTTTAGATATCTTGGTTCGTATCTCTCGTTCCGTTTTTATCGCCATTAAGATTTTGTTTTCTGTTTTTCATCTTTCGTCCCCAAATTTGCTCATACGCATCCTTAGATCTGCTTGTATCTTCACCTCTTTGAGTTAGATCCACTTTTAGACACTCATAATTTTTTTGGATCTTCATACATAAATTGCATGTCATCATCATCCGTTTGTAGATCTATATTTCTAACAAACTGGCCCCTCTGTTTTGCAGGAAAATGGCAGATATTGACCTTCCTTCTCAGCTATTTGTGGACAGAGAAGAACTTGCCGGTGATCGTGTTAACATGTACTTTAAGCTTAATACCATCAAAGTTGTACTAAAGGCCCTCACCCCCAAGGAGATCGAAACCATCCGACCTTGCTTTGGGAAATTGCTGGATCTTTACTCAAAGCCAGTGTTCTCCGGGAAGTTGGCCCACTTTCTATTAACGCGCGAGTTGAATCTGTAACGAAAAAGTATAGGCGAAATTTAAAAAATTTAAACCACTAACCTAATTGCGTATATATCTATTAATAAATTTAGCACTATATAGTTCAATATATGATTCTATAAAAGTGTATGGACATGTACCTAAATTTATAGATAACTATAAATTCCTTAAATAATTGGGACATGTTTAACCAAAGTGATAACCTTATCACTTCTTCGAGTGAGATTGCATCTGACAGTGACGAAGCTCAAAATATCATCATCAAATTCAAAACTCTCTTTGCTAAACTTCTTGAAATTTTGAATACAAAACAGCAAGAGATACATGAAACTTGACCCATCTCCACAAATTTTTTTAGATCTGCATATACGCATAGTATATCTATTTGTGAAGATCCAAAAATGGTTGTAGATCCGTGAAACTTGACTTTTGTTCCATCCCCCTCAAACTAGAGACACATGCATTTATTAACCATCACTTCATTTTGACTTTTGCCGAATAACTATCAGTTCACTCTAACGCATTAAAGCCAAGTCAGAATGTTCTTTCAGTTGCTCCTAGAGGCATCTCTCCCTCACCCACGCGCATACGTTCCACGCCTCCTGGTTATTTTGTAAATAACTTCTAAAGCCAATCCCTTTCTAACTCTTGATAATACCTCGTCGCCGACAGCTTTTGATAATACCGATTCCCTAATTTGTGTTCCCATTTTTCCTTCTGCGCAAATTCACTCAACTTTAATTCAGTTATTAAAAGTATGTGTCTGTTTTCTTTCAGATAAAGGCTGAAGATTATTCTGTGTAGTAGTTTTCTAATGGTCATGGGCTATCATACTGGTGAGATCATGAAGGCATCTTTGAATGATCAAGTTGTTATGTAGCGTTTCTAGTATCTTTCGATACTTTTTGTTAGTTGAATTAGGGATTGTCAATACTCTGTTTGATAATCTAACTCATGATATAGTATAACATGCTCTTAAGCTTATGTATGGGTTATCACTTTTTGAGAAAGAAATAATAATAATCAGGTATTATACTACAAAACTCACCCTAATACAGTATTTGTAGCTTTTAATGGAATCAAGCGGACCGGTTATAGTAATTTCCTTAATTCAAAATCACTCTCCTCTCAATTTCAAATCTCTAAACCGGTGATTGCTTAAAATCGTTCTAGCTAAACCGATTTGATATAAACAACACAGACTTAGCAGAGTTGTTTCTCCGGCGGCAAGTAATCGTCACCAATGTCAAACATCGTGGTTCTAGACAACGGCGGCGGTCTAATCAAAGCCGGACAAGGTGGCGAGCGTGATCCCACCACCGTAATCCCGAACTGTCTCTACAAACCTCTCTCCTCCAAGAAATTCCTCCACCCATCACCACTCACCACTCTCTCCGACGAAATCGACCTCACCTCCGCCGCCGTACGCCGCCCAATCGACCGTGGCTACCTCATAAACTCCGACCTACAACGCGAAATATGGTCACACCTATTCACTTCTCTCCTCCACATCACTCCTTCCTCCTCCTCTCTCCTCCTCACCGAAGCACCACTCTCAATCCCTTCCGTTCAACGAACCACCGACGAGCTCGTCTTCGAAGATTTCGGATTCTCTTCTCTCTATGTAGCTCATCCTCAATCTCTTGTTCATCTCTATGAAGCTAGTCGTCAGCCTGATTCAATCCTCTCAAAGACTCAGTGTAGTCTCGTTGTTGATTGTGGTTTCTCCTTCACTCACGCTGTTCCTGTTCTTCACAATTTCACTCTTAATCACGCCATTAAGAGGATTGATTTAGGAGGAAAAGCTTTTACTAATTACTTGAAGGAATTGGTGTCTTATAGATCTATCAATGTTATGGATGAAACGTTTTTAGTTGATGATGCTAAGGAGAAGCTTTGTTTTGTTTCACTTGATCTTCTTCGCGATCTCCGCCTTGCTCGAAATGGAAACAATCTTATCAAGTCTACTTATGTTCTTCCTGATGGTGTTACACATACCAAAGGTTATGTTAAAGACCCTCAAGCTGCTAAGAGGTTTCTTAGTTTGTCAGAGAAAGAGCATGTGGTGATGGATAAGGTTGGGGAGAGGAGGAAGGCTGACATGAACAAAAACGTAAACTTTTGTTCGATTCTTTTGTTTCGAGTTTTCTCTGTGGTGGTTGGGATTTCGATTCAATGACAAAAAAATTTTTTTGCAGGAGATCGACTTAACGAATGAGCGTTTTCTTGTACCTGAGACGTTATTCCAGCCTGCAGATTTAGGTTTGTGTCGATGAATGTTAGAATGTCGTTGTAGATAGAAGATGATGATTGTATTTTATTTGTTTCTGGACAGGGATGAATCAGGCGGGACTTGCAGAATGCATTGTCCGAGCTATAAACTCATGCCATTCTTGCTTGCAACCAGTTTTGTATCAAAGGTGGTTTCAAATGGATACTTATTTTTAATCTTCAGTTGTTATTGAATGAGCTTTGATGTCTAATGTTTGATGTTTTACCACAGCATCATCTTAACTGGTGGAAGCACATTATTTCGACAACTTAAGGAGAGACTGTAAGGCTAAAATTTATATGATGAATCATTCATTAGTACTGCTTTATTATTAGAGAAGTTGATGGTCTGAGATACTATTGCAGAGAAGGAGAGCTGCGACCACTTGTCCCCGATCACTTTGATGTGAAGATAACAACTCAGGAGGAGTAAACAAACTCAATCCTTTTCTCTTTTTACTCTTATTTTTGCAGCCCTTTCTTTGTTATTTTAACTCCTTTTGACTTTTGTATTTGCAGCCCCATACTAGGTGTATGGAGAGGTGGTTCACTTTTGGCTTCGAGCCCAGATTTTGAGTCAATGTGTGTCACCAAGGCTGAGTACGAAGAGCTTGGATCAGCTCGGTGTCGTAGAAGATTCTTTCATTGAGGCTAACCAAAACAATATCAAATGAGTTGGTTGTAAGTTGTAACTCTTCACATTATGTGTCGCATATCGTAATGCATGCATGTATTGTATTTTTTCTTCTTCTAATATTTCCAAAATTCGAAAAATTTCAACTCGATTAAGTAATCACCAAACAACAACCAGGAGAAAATTATCCGGTCCTAAAATCAATTTTACACAGAAGAAGGGTTTAGGGTACAACATACAGAAACATTATGAAATACAGTGATATTTAAATGCCAAAACTTGTTTGTTGTTGTTCTTCAAAGATGATTTCATGTGCGTAATTTGCAAAGCCAACGAAAGAGTTTGGTTATGTAGTTCCTCATCAGTCGGTGTAGGGTTGAGAGTCCATGCACAAATGCACTAGCTTTCTCTGGTACTGTTGAAAGTATTCGCAAACCGCTGTCACTTCTTCCTTCCCTGATTCAAGACCAGGCAGATCGGGCAGTGGTACTGTACCAGAAGCAGATTCAGATTCCTCGTCTTGGGTTGATAGCTCGGTTATGATTTCTGAATGAATCTCCTGACACGCGAGCACAAACATGGCTACTGTATCAGGCTGTTGCACCTCTCTGAGAGCTGCAAACGCCTCTTGCAGGGAACCAGCAGCCACATATAAAATAAGGGCCCTGCATTAATACAACAAAATTCTTTTCTCATCATCTGAATTGTTCGAGGAATTGATGTCACATACAAATTTTCTAATTTAAACTGTATTGAATGTGAGTATGATACAGTACCGCCAGACATTGTGCTCCGCATGGAGAACATGATCAGCCCATCTTTGCAATACCCTGAGTAGATAGAGAGATGGAGTAGTTACAACGATTAGTAACCAATTTATAGGAAATAAAAATTAGATCTAGACGTGAAACCGTAAAAGAAAAGACCTGGCATAATCCGATCCTTCTAAATGTGTTGCAGCCAAGGTAGCAGCATCGGTCCATCGTCCAGAATCTTGGAGCTGCATATTAAAAAGGTCTAAAATATTGTGTCTCAAACATTGCCGATTATTAAAGTAGGCTAAAAACATTCCTTAATAACTAATAAAATGATAATTTCAGTGGAAGCATAGTTCCGAAGAATATGCAATATGTAGTATGACCAAGGAAACAAGAAAGCTAACCTGTGAACAAGCTTCTTGGTGCCTACCAACGGCACATAAAAGATGAGTACCAGTGAGTGAATTGTCGGTCCTTACCATGTTGGCTGCAACAACCTACGTATGGAACAAAAGTGATGGAATGATTTTTTTCGAAGGACACAAAAGATTATCCAATATAACAAAGACAGATACCTTTAGTGCAAGGTCGAGAAGAGATTTAGACACAGCAGAAGCGAGTGCAACAGCTCGGAGAGCATTTGGATAGAAGTATGGAGAATCTGGAGCTGAAGAAAGCAGCAAACTAACAGCAGCTTCCAAATTTCCAACTGATATCAGCCTGGTCAAAAAGGTTACCGAGTGAATTCACTTGTCACCACAAAACCTAACGCGTGGAACTCAGATTTAAAAATTAGATTCTATAATATACCGATACAAGATCAACACAACTACTTTTCTCTCAGCTTAAGATGCTTCTAAATTATATATAATTTCCATTTCACACAGGAGCTCCTACTAAAACAAAACTGTAATTTCAAGTAATAAATTTAAAGGATAAACAATAAAGACAAGCTAAAGGTGAAATACTAACTCGTGTACTTGTTTCTGAATGCAATCTTCTCCGTGTAATTTTTCATGCCAAGGAAGACGTTCATTGGCACGTGTCCGTAATTCTTCTCGCTCAAAAGCCATCAATCTAAGTGAACTATCACACTGTTCGAGAAAATGTAGAATATAAGCTCACCAACAAACACTAAGCAAATGAAAATTTATAGTCCAAACCGACTACAAACAAGAAAGCTCCATTAAGCTAGCAGAAAATTACAAAGCGAAGGAGCTCCAATTCCAAAATAAATAAATCTTGTCTCTGTATCCTGGTAGAAGGGAATGGCTAGAATGCATGATCTTTTGAAAGAAAAAAAACATTATTTTGAAACTGACCATAGAATCTATCTTCCTGGCTTCAGGTGTCGATATACCAGTAGATGGTATTTTACTCAGCATAGCTACTTCATCAACTTCTGAGTCTAAAGTAGGGGAAGGGATTTTCTGCGGAGACTTTCTCGTCAGCTTGTTCATCAGATGGCGAATGGCTTGAGGCAGTTGCAACCAGAAAAGCGCTTCTGAGGTTTCACCAAAAACAGAAGCTGCAAAAGCAAATCTTGCAGCATAACCTTTCTTGGCCACATCAGCGTACAGTTTTGCTCTTTCATCGTCCAGCAAGCAACCTAGTATGAAAGAAATTAGAGAAGGTAAGAAAATAGAATACTTAAACAGATATCTTGACAGAGAGAGTTTAGTCTGTGGTGATACTATACTAAACAAATGAAAACAACCTTCTTTCCGATAAGGTTCTAGTATCTTCAACAGCATTTCTGGCACTACAGGGTCTCCTAAAGGCGGTAACTGAATCATGTAGCTCCGTAGATCCTTAGAGGATGAAGCCATTCCACGGATCAAATGAGGCCTCTTCTCCAAAGTTGTGCTAGACGTATTAAACCAAGATGGTTTCACTCCTAACTGTAAAATCATCCGCAGTGCCTGCATGTATAATAATCAGACACATTGTCAAGAGTAATCGGAATCTCATTTCTCAGAACCTGTCTAGGGAGATTATATGGACATATAGATAATGCAATAAATTAGTATCTTCTGGATTCCATGAGTTCAGAACTAAACCAAGATTGACTTCAGAATCAAGAAGTACTCCTAAGCAAAGAAAGTTACCAGCGCATGTGGCACAGGAAGTAGGATAGGGGAGTACATAGGCATAGGGCGAAACCTCTCCTTTACTGATTTAGACTGGGGCACAAAGCCAGCTTTCTTTTCATTTCTGCAAAATCCGGAAGAAAAAGTTGGAAATAAAAGATCGCAGAAGTAAGTGATTGTAGCCAATTCAAACTTGGATCAATAATAATGGACCCTCAGAAAAAAAAACACTATTTATATGCCCTAACCTAGGGATGCCTAAGTCCTAACCTGGGGGCAAGGGCGACTAGTTGTCAACCCCACTACACCATCTACACGGCCTTGTGTTAGAGGGTGCACACTGCACAGTCCTCTGGTGAGCAAAATAGAAAACAAAAAACCTAGACATGTCTATTCTATACAGTTAAGTTATACGGGGAGAAACAACATGCTGAAAAAAACTAATCCTAATCTGAAAGCATTCATGGGACTCTGCATACGAATAAAGTTTTACACATACACAGTAACCTCAACGAGCCGGAAGGTGCTATCAGCCCCAGCAATGCATAGAACAAGTGGATCATTTTTATCAGTTCTCAGAGGCAGCCAATCAAGTTCCAGTACAAGGGTTCCAGCAATTTGAGGCTGGAGAAGCGACTGGGCTAACGGATCTGGTGAATCCTGCAGCAATTTTCAACAGCAACTGTCAGAAAGAGTTATTTTGAGTTGACAGACAATTTCAAACAAGTATCAATAAAACCAGTCTTGTTCTTGTTTTCTCTTCACATTACAGAATATTAGTACACCACCTTTGAAAACACGACATGTGCACAAATTGAAGGGAAATACTGATTCCTCTTAAGACTCACAAGATCAAATACAGAGAATGTATTGTCATTAAATAGCACAGCTACACGCCCTCGGCTGCGATCTCCAGCAACAACAGGAGAAAATTTGATCCTCCTTATTCCATCTCTGTGACTATTAAATGCAGATGACTGTCCTGTTGTTACATCCCACCATCTTATGTTTCCTGATCTATCTCCCATAACCTGAAAAGAGAGAACAAGATATGATCTCCATAAACATAAGAGACAGAAGTGGAAGGTGAAAAGAAACGAACCACATGAGGCAAGCGATATGCCATGGCTGTAACCAATCCATCTGAGGGAACGAATGAAGTAGATGGCCATTTAGGTCTAGAAATAGAGGCGGGATCATCTATACGTCAGTGAATATAGGAAGAAGATTACACAGCAATCAAGGTTCAAGAAGGTGATTGCTAATTCATGTAAAAGCGGCAGATAAAAACTATCAAGTAGTGAATTTTCTGCACTTTCTGAAATTGGAGAACAAAGATCTACTCACTATCTCGCAATTTTTTTAAGAAGAATTTAATGACAGGTGGCATAGAAACAAATTAAAAAACAAGAATGGAATAAGTGAAAAAGAACTCTACCGCAGGTAAGCAATAATGTGCAATCACTATTTCATATTATCTTCTCAGAAACAGAGAGATATTCAGAAGCACTAACTATGATCAGAATTGTGATAAAAATACAAACGCAGCTATAATGGATTACTACGGAAAGAAGAATTTCTGAAAAAAAATTGAGTTAATGGAACCATCAGTTTTACCTGAAATCTCGAATTCGACGTCCTTGGACTTCAAATACTCCAAGAGCACCATTTACTAGTGCAAATGCAAAACTCTCTACAGTTTCTTCTTGCGATCCATCTGAGCCCACCGATGCTGCAGATATGTCAATTACCGCCCCTTAGAAAAAAATGCATCAAAGACTTGGGTATATTCAGGATAACACAGTTTGAATTGTCATAAACATCTCACAAGAGTCTGCTGAAGCAGTTACTCCTTCGGATGCTGAGAGCGATTGTTTGGAAGGACCGCCTTGACCTGGGCGCGGAACAGCTGGAAGCGTCCATTCCACTACCGTGAAAGGAAGAGCTAATGATCTAAGCTACAAGATTAAGAGGAATAGGAAACATATTATCATTGATTAGAATACTTAAAAAGATACTAAATACTCCACAAGTTAGATACGACATCTTTAAACAAGATGCAGGAGTATATATTTATATTAAGAACGCTTTTAGTTCTCATTTTGACCCATTCTCCACACCATCATTACTTTCGTCTTGAAAGTTCACAAGAATAGACATTGGCATGGCAATAAAGACTTGTTAGCACTTGCAAAAGGGGGAGCCAAGAAAAGAAGCCACATAGAGGATGTTGTTTTAAGTCTCCTCAAAATTTTAAAGGGACAAGCTTTATCAATTTCATGCATAATCGATCTTATTAGGCATTATGATGTTCAAGAACTAACATGACCCAGTCATTATTTGGTGCCAAATTATCCCTTCTTACTCAATTTTCACATGCAAAAAGTGTAAGGTATCACAGGGATGAGAAAGTATAACATATAGAATGGGACATCTAAAGAAAAAAAGTCATATGGATAAAACTACAGAATGTAAAAGTGCAAATTCTAAGCTTGTAAACATAAGAGACAGAAAAAGTTATTGTCATCCACTCACCGAGACTAATTCAAGTAGAAAAAGTAAAGATACTTTGGGGTTTGAGATCACTCACCATGACTGGATGCTTGGTCATTGCCCAAACTTCTACAGGAGCATCACGGAAAAGAATTAGAAGATACCTGCAACAGGACAGAAAAAACGAATTCTCAGCATCAGAAGAGGTGTCTAGAAGCTCGGGTCCAAAGTAATAACTTCCAATTTTACAATAGTTCCTCATCTTTGAAATAGTGAACAAGTATCTTCTATGATCTGAATTGACATTTGTCATCTTAGAAAGGAACATAATTTCAATACCGAAAGACGATGTTCTTAAGCTTAAATTATTAGTGAAAAGCTGATAGCTTGAAGAGCACAAGCATTTAGTTACATTATTTATAGGCATCAAATACTCAAGCAGGATAAAAAACATTAAAATCAAACCTTCCGGAAGAAGAAGTTCTAAGAGCTCTTATGGGAGTGCGCTCTGGCTTTTGTAAATCACGAAATGGTTTATTCAACCCACTCCTAAGGCAGGTAACAACAAGCTTATTTATGTAGCCTCTGCTTTTGTCATTCACCTGAAACCACAAACCGATGCATGATGCCGAATGTCACTTTCCCAATTCTTATTATTTTTTATAATAAGCAACTGGAAATTAAACTAAACCTAATACTCTTCTTAAACCAAATATAGATTGAAAATCACTACGAAAAAATAGAAGAAAGCAATGAGACGTAACAAGTTCCATTATTAAAATATATTTGCACACCTGACTGTAAGAAAATGAAACTAATCTTGAATTTCCAAGCCACCGAAGGCCCCTAACAACACCAGTATGAACCGAAGTGCTTGCAGCAACAGCATTCGTTGATACATCAACAACATCGATTGTCCCACTCTGAGTTCCCAAAGCAACCAACGGAACAGCTGCCGCAGGAATGTTACCCCCTCCTTCATTTAAAATCAATCCGTAAATCAATCATTTGAGTTTTCTTATGAACACTTTTAGTATCACATATACAAGGGAGAACAAAACGAACTTGCTAGGGTTGCTGTAAGAGACGGAGATGGTACAGCAAGTGTAGAGACTGTGGAAGAGAGAAGCTGAAGCTGTCCAGTCAGGCTGATCTGCATTGAGCGACGTAAACAAGTATAAGCCCTGTTAAGTATGAACATAATGAAAAGACCAATAAACACATACTGTGGAAAACACAACCCTTATGATGAGGAACCTGGTAACACCAAACTTCTACCCTCTGGCGGAATAGTCATATAGTGAATAAGGAACTAGTTAACCCAAAAATCTTCCAGCCACCAACCTTAAAAGATAGATCTGATTTTTCCATGGAGGAACTTGATGTGTGACCTCTGCTTCGATTTGTAGGTGCAACAACTAATTCATCATCCAGACTTGAGGAATCATTTTCCTGAATAGCTCCAGGAAGTGCTGCTGCAGTGCCTCCAGTACCCATGTCCAAGTCTGATGCATTTTTCAGAGCATCTTCAACACCTTCAGCACTTAAGACCCACTTCCATATTTTACCGTCATTAGATAGGGAGATAAAAGTTGTCTTAGAAACAAGAAGACTTTCGTCGTAAAAGTCAAATGGGTTATCAAAATCTATAGAAGAGGTTCCATCCGGGTGAAGTTTTGTAATGGTTTGCATTGTGGAGTCTGAATGACTGAGGAGAACAGCCAGAGCGGAAGGAGACGGGATGGACATTCCAATAGATGGCATAAACTCTTCCATGGTACACATGACATGCAACTGTTCTCCTCTGCAATGATATGTAACCAGCTGTAGTTTAGATATGCAACCAGAACAGGGGTATCCAAGTCTATTCAACATAACAAGATACAAAGTCATATTCATATGACGCTTTTATACCATGAATCTCAGACACGATATTAAACGAAGCTAGACACCAGAGAGTTACAATATGACCAGATAGGTATAGACTGGTCGAAGCACAAGGCTATTAGCATTGCATCATTATCCTAAAATCTGATACCTAAAATATTCTTCCCATATTTTCCCAGATTTCCTGAAAATCAGTGTAGATTCTTTACAAGATGATACTTGTAACATGTCAAGGGTGATTTGCTTCAGGAATCTCCTGGTTAACTAGAAACTCAATCTGATTCAAGGAATAGCTAATCTATAAATGAAGGTGACAGGGAACACAAAACTCTGAACCATCAATAACCCTTAAGGGACATAGATATCTTACTCTTTCCGACGCCAAATGCTGAGCCTACCATCGACATGAGCACAATAAAGCAACTCCTTGTTTGGATCAGGCAAGACATCAAGAAACTTGGCGCAACCACGAGGTAATGGCGTAGTGGAGAGGGGTGTCTCATATTGCAGATCAAACACCAATAGCTCCCTAGGAAACGTCACAAAGAGTATATTCTTCCAATGTGGCGAGAAGGCAAATCTAGCCAAGTACAACGGAAATGCGGCTGAAGCAGGCGAAGAAGATGATGAATTGCCATTACTAGCTGCCTCTCTTTCCAACCTCAGTAGCTCACTGAAATCTGTCTTTATCTGCATCTCCTGAATCACAACGTCGTTCTCAGTATCTCCAAGTACCTTAACCGACAAAAGGAATCCTTTGAGGCCAAGCACACAGAAATGGCGAGAATCATAGGGATCGCGGCGGAGACAGGAGAGAATCTCCGTACCGGCATCGTACTTCCAGAAAAGTCCACCGGAGGTCGTGTAGAGCGAGAGAAAGGAAGATCCAGAAATGGCGGCGAGGACATGAGAATCCTGGCGAGCTTGAACCCAGCAAAGGTCTTGAATCCCAAGCTTGGGATCGGAGGAAGGATTAAGCCAGAGGACGACGGAGCGAAGATGGAAGTCAACGAGAGCGACACGGCCGTGGCGATCTGCAACGGCGAGGAGAAGGTGAGAGGCGGAGGGTTCGGTGGAGAGTAGATCGCGGGGAAGAGGGAGAGGAATCCAACGGACGGAAGTAACAAAGGGAGAGAGAGCACCGGGAGGAGGAGGGAGAGGGATAGTGGAAACGAGCTGGAGAGAACGAGAATCGACGACAGAGACGGAGGATCCAGAGGCGAAGGCGAAGAGACCGGAGGGACTGAGATCGGCGGATCCGAAGTTGTTACGGCTGGGAGGACCAGGGAGAGTAGAATCCCAGGTATCGGTTGGTGACGGCTTCGATGCTGCCATTGTTGCAGCTCGTCTCATATCTCCCTTCATAAAACACAATTTTATTTTTATTTAAATTTAAATCGAAAACTTTGGATATTACTGCTATACTCCAACCGAAACCTTAATATTACTAGTAAAACCTGCATCTATTCAAACCCATACCCGACCCATCTCTTCCAACTGGATACCTTAATTCTCATTTATTCTCTGTGTTTGAAAAGAAAAAAAAAAGAAATCAAATCGAAGAGGAATCAAAATCTTTGAAAGTTTATGAGAGAGATCCGTTGAACAGAAGAGAAATCAAAATCAAATCCCTAGAATTTCTCCTCTCCTTATTCTCCTTCTTCTAAGCGTAACTGCTAACTGTTCTTGGGAGATTTTGATTTCGAAACCAACTTCAGATTTTCGAGTTTCGTTTCTCTTTCGTAACCACATTCGTTTTCTCGTTTCCGATAATGCCTCCAAAGAAAACTGGGTTAAAGATGAAGAGAGGAGTACCAACGACGGAGCAGCAGCCATCGTCGACGGAGCAGCAGCCATCCTCGACGGAGCAGCCATCTTCGACTGCGCAGCCATCCTCGACCGTAAGTCCGGTTTTAGAGCCGGAGAATGAGGAAGAAGAGAGTGAAAAAGAAGAGAGCGAAGAAGAAGACAAAGAAGATGAGAAAGAAGAAGAGAAAGAAGAAGGGAATGAGGAAGGGAATGATGAAGGAGAGGAGTCCTCCTCCGATGATGGTAGTAGATCCTTGTCCGGAGAGTCCTCCTCCGAAGAGAGTAAAGAGGATGAGATTGCAGTGGAAAATGCGCCGAAAAATGTTATGGTAAGTATTTGAATGGTGTGAAACTGGTAGAACATGATAAAACTATGTGTATATCTGGGTACTATTGGTAGAACAGGGTAAAACTATTATTTATTGGTAAAATTGGTAGAACTGGGAATACTATGTGTTTGAATTCTGGGTATAACTGGTAATACTAGGGCATTACTATATGTTTGATTTCTGGGTAATACTGGTATTACTAGGGTATAACTATGTGTATGAATTCTGGGTAACACTGGTATTACTAGGGTATAACTATGTGTATATTTTCAAGGTAATACTGGTAATACTATTCGCAGAATAATGATATATGAATGAATGTTTGTTCTGTTGCAGGAGATCGACGAGGAAACAGAAGCAATACCACCGCTGAGTATGTATTTCCCGCCTTTGGAATATGTGAAGAAAATCAAACTATCAACTCGGTGCTATATTCACGAAGTGTTGACTACATTCGATAAGTTGGATTGTATTGTTTTGGCAGGATACAATGAGGGAGAACGTGATCATATATTTCAAATGCCAAGGTCGCATGTATAGCTTGATGATGAAGACATCATGGTAGAAAATAAATCTCTCCATGTTAGAAGCTTACCCAAAATCGAATGTTCGAAATGACTGGAGAAGATGCTACGTCCATGGAGCCATTTGGGAGAAAATTTTGACTTTTTAATTTATTCCACACTGTCCTCTACTTCTTATCTAGCAGTGTTATTGGGCACACAAAGACTGGAGAAGATGCTACGTCTATGGAATCATATTTTCTAAGAGCGTTGTATATATGGGATGAATTATTTTGGGTTGTAATGTTTATAATCTTTCTTCATTGTTTACATCCCACATGAAATTGGTAGTATCATGGTAGCTGGAGGTGAAGAAGAATATACCTTCTTCACTATATCTTTATCTTATGGTTGTTGTTGAGATTTGTACCATTGGTAATACTAGGTAAAACTATGTTTGTTTTGTTTTTTGATTTATACTACTCGTATTACTAGGTAAAACTATGTGCACCGTCAAATTTACACATGTGCGCCGTCAAATTTGGGGGAAAACCCAAAAAAAAGGGAGAATTTCAATTTTGGGACACGTGGGCCCCGTCTTATCCACGTGTGCGCCGTTTTTTTTCCACCAATGCGCAGATTTTTTTAAACATAGTTGTACCCAAGTTATCGGTTGTACTAATTTTCTACATAGTTGTATTTTTTTTGTGTTTTTCAGTTTAACCAGTATTACATATTCTTAAAAATTGATTATCTAGTTGTACACTTGAGTGAATTCTATAATTATAGAATTCTTAATGTTTTTTGTAATCATATGTTAAATATATATAAAATTGTAAATTTTTCATCTTAAATTGGTGTTTTTTAAAAAAAGTGAACTTAAAAGTATAAGGAATATGTTGTATGGAATCTATTAAAACAATCCGATATGATATAATTTTTTTTTCTCACTTATTTCATTTTATATCATTTATAAGAGTTCATTATCACTTAATAGTCACTGTAATATTTAATGTTAGAAAAAGAATAATTCAAAATTCAAATTCATTCATAAGTTATACTTGTTTTACCAGTATTACCAAATCTCGTCATTAGTACTACTTGTTATACTAGTTTTACCTATTTGCCATAGAAAAAAAAACATAGTATTACATAAGAAAAAACTAGTGTTACATAGTTGTCCAAGTCGAAACTGTTTTACAAATCATAAAGTGCAGATAAAATCAAATACTATGATTTCCAAATAACAACCACAAACAATACAAAACATAACCTCTACTCTTGACAGTTGCTCGGGCAATTCTGGTGGAGTGATGACCTCCACATACAAAACATATCTACGGTTATTTTCACCTAAAGATATATAGACAACAATATCCTCATCATCACTAATGTAAATCTCTTCAGTTGGTCTCAACAGCACTGCATTGTACTTCAATTGCAATTTAACCTTACTTTTATCTAATCCAAGCTTCGTGCATATCCTACTTTCTAACAGGGAGAGAGTTATTTATTCCCCATACTATCTTCATCATCAAACTATACATGCGACCTTTGCATTTAAAATATATGATCACGTTCTTTATCATTGTATTCTGCAAAAACAATACAAAAACTCTGTTAGTTATACTAGTTTTACTAGTTGTACTACAATTCTGGGTAATACTAGTATAACTAGTCATACTACATATATCTGGGTAATACCAGTGTAACTAGTAACTATTGTAACTAGTCATACTACATACATCTGGGTTCTACCAGTTCTACCAGTTTTACTTTCGCGTCAAGAACTCAAATCGAATGGTTTCGGGTTCTAAACTACAATTCACTATGAATCAGTTGCTGCAATCCATTTCTTACCCAATTACAGACCTATTCGACTTAGAAACTATGCATAAACTTCCAATATGCATACCAAACAACTAGAGCTAAATCCAATTGGATTCAATCTCCTTCATTCTAAATCCAAAACTTCAATTTCAAGCTCAAAGGAGCTCGAGCAACATACTTGTCCTTTCTATCTCGACCCAGCTCGCCGGAGGAGAGGATACGGCAACAATGGCGACTGCAAATCGAATCTGCGGCAACAATGGCGGAGAAGAAACTCACGACGAGGAAGAGCTCGTTTTTTTTTTCCAGTTTTTTTTTTTTTTTTTAAATTTCAGCAATTAATTAATTATTCTGAAAATAAAAGAAGGGTATAATGGTCAACACACATTTCATTAATAGAGAAGGGGATATGTAGATAAAAAAAGGATATAAGAGGTTAGATGCATACAAAAAGGGACTTATGAGACATTTTCTCCAATAATAATCGATGGGATCGCATGGACTAAATCAATATATAATAGCAATCTCAATAAATGTCTATTGTAAATCTGAACGGTTGTATTTTTTTATCGCAATTTTCCATTAAAATATTGATGGTTATTTTTCGGTTATGTTTTTTATCGCATCTCTTTGTTTAATATTGACGGTTACATTTTTGGAGCTTCTAAACGGAAAAACACTACTTTAACTTACGGGATCCGGCTGCGGCTCTAGTTCTTATACCCAATCATAAACACGAGATCCAGTCATATTTGACTCCAAAAACACTAACCAAGCTTCATATTGCTTCTCAAATCTTTGTGGGTGTGGCTGAAGTCCTATGAGTTTTCGGTTTTGGAGCTTTTAAACAGAAAAACACTACTTTAGCTTTTGTGATCCGGTTGCGGTTCTAGTTCTTATACCCAATCATAACCACGAGATCTAGTCATATTTGACTCCAAAAACACTAACCAAGCTTCTTATTGCTTCTCAAATCTTTGTGGGTGTGGCCAAAGTCCTATGAGTTTTTGGTTTTGGAGCTTCTGAACGGAAAAACACTACTTTTGTTTTTGGGATCTGATTGCGGTTCTAGTTCTTATACCCAATCATAAACGCGAGATCTAGTCATATTTGACTCCAAAAACACTACCAAGCTTCTTATTGCTTCTCAAATCTTTGTGGGTGTGGCCGAAGTCCTATGAGGTTTCGGTTTTGGAGCTTCTAAACATAAAACCCTACTTTAGCTTTTGGGATCCTCTTGCGGTTCTAGTTCTTATACCCAATCATAAACACGAGATCTAGTCATATTTCATTCCAAAAACACTAACCAAGCTTCTTATTGCTTATCAAATCTTTGTGGGTGTGGCGGAAGTCCTATGAGTTTTCGATTTTGGAGCTTCTAAACGAAAAAACACTACTTTAACTTACGGGATCCTGCTGCGGCTCTAGTTCTTATACCCAATCATAAACACGAGATCTAGTCATATTTGACTCCAAAAACACTAACCAAGCTTCTTATTGCTTATCAAATATTTGTGGGTGTGGCCGAAGTCCTATTAGTTTTCGATGTTGGAGCTTCTAAACGGAAAAAACACTACTTTAACTTACGGGATCCGGCTGCGGCTCTAGTTCTTATACCCAATCATAAACACGAGATCCAGTCATATTTGACTCCAAAAACACTAACCAAGCTTCTTATTGCTTCTCAAATCTTTGTGGGTGTGGCTAAAGTCCTATGAGTTTTTGGTTTTGGAGCTTCTAAACAGAAAAACACTACTTTAGCTTTTGGGATCCGGTTGCGGTTCTAGTTCTTATACCCAATCATAAACATGAGATCTAGTCATATTTGTCTCCAAAAACACTAACCAAGCTTCTTATTGCTTCTCAAATCTTTGTGGGTGTGGCTGAAGTCCTATGAGTTTCCAGTTTTGGAGCTTCTAAACAGAAAAACACTACTTTAGCTTTTGGCATCTGGTTGCGGTTCTAGTTCTTATACCCAATCATAACCACGAGATCTAGTCATATATGACTCCAAAAACACTAACCAAGCTTCTTATTGCTTCTCAAATCTTTGTGGGTGTGGCCAAAGTCGTATGAGTTTCGGTTTTGGAGCTTCTGAACGGAAAAACACTACTTTTGTTTTTGGGATCTGATTGCGGTTCTAGTTCTTATACCCAATCATAAACATGAGATCTAGTCATATTTGACTCCAAAAACACTAACCAAGCTTCTTATTGCTTCTCAAATCTTTGTGGGTGTGGCCGAAGTCCTATGAGTTTTCGGTTTTGGAGCTTCTAAACATAAAACCTTACTTTAGCTTTTGGGATCCGACTGCGACTCTAGTTCTTATACCCAATCATAAACACGAGATCTAGTCATATTTGACTCCAAAAACACTAACCAAGCTTCTTATTGCTTCTCAAATCTTTGTGGGTGTGGCTGAAGTCCTATGAGTTTTCGATTTTGGAGCTTCTAAACGGAAAAACAAATTTAAGCTTTTGGGATCCGGTTGCGGTTCTAGTTCTTATACCCAATCATAAACATGAGATCTAGTCATATTTAACTCCAAAAACACTAACCAAGCTTCTTAATGCTTCTCAAATCTTTGTGGGTGTGGCTGAAGTCCTATGAGTTTTCAGTTTTGGAGCTTCTAAACAGAAAACACTACTTTAGCTTTTAGGATCTGGTTGCGGTTCTAGTTCTTATACCCAATCATAACCACGAGATCTAGTCATATTTGACTCCAAAAACACTAACCAAGTTTATTATTGCATCTCAAATCTTTGTGGGTGTGGCCAAAGTCCTATGAGTTTTCGGTTTTAGAGCTTCTGAACGGAAAAACACTACTTTAGTTTTTGGGATCTGGTTGCGGTTCTAGTTCTTATACCCTATCATAACCACGAGATCTAGTCATATTTGACTCCAAAAACACTAACCAAGCTTCTTATTGCTTCTCAAATCTTTGTGGGTGTGGCCGAAGTCCTATGAGTTTTCGGTTTTGGAGCTTCTAAACATAAAACCCTACTTTAGCTTTTGGGATCCGCTTGCGGTTCTAGTTCTTATACCAAATCATAAACACGAGATCTAGTCATATTT
This sequence comes from Arabidopsis arenosa, assembly GCA_905216605.1. Taxonomy (NCBI): domain Eukaryota; kingdom Viridiplantae; phylum Streptophyta; class Magnoliopsida; order Brassicales; family Brassicaceae; genus Arabidopsis; species Arabidopsis arenosa. Next base: position 6,001,702 of record LR999455.1, on the reverse strand, counting down.
GACTCCAAAAACACTAACCAAGCTTCTTATTGCTTCTCAAATCTTTGTGTGTGTGGCCGAAGTCCTATGAGTTTTTGGTTTTGGAGCTTCTAAACGGAAAAACACTTTTTAAGCTTTTGGTAACCGGTTGCGGTTCTAGTTCTTATACCCAATCATAAACACGAGATCTAGTCATATTTCACTCCAAAAACACTAACCATGCTTTTTATTGCTTATCAAATCTTTGTGGGTGTGGACGAAGTCCTATGAGTTTTCGATTTTGGAGCTTCTAAATAGAAAAACACTACTTTAACTAACGGGATCCTGCTGCGGCTCTAGTTCTTATACCCTATCATAAACACGAGATCTAGTCATATTTGACTCCAAAAACACTAACCAAGCTTCTTATTGCTTCTCAAATCTTTGCGGGTGTGGCCGAAGTCTTATGAGTTTTCGGTTTTGGAGCTTCTAAACGGAAAAACACTACTTTAGTCTTTGGGATCCGGTTGCGGTTCTAGTTCTTATACCCAATCATAAACACGAGATCTAGTCATATTTGACTCCAAAAATACTAACCAAGCTTCTTATTGCATCTCAAATCTTTGTGGGTGTGGCTGAAGTCCTAAGAGCTTTCGGTTTTGGAGCTTCTAAAAGGAAACACACTACTTTAACTTACGGGATCCGGTTGCGGTTCTAGTTCTTATACCCAATCATAATCACGAGATCTAGTCATATTTGACTCCAAAAACACTAACCAAGCTTCTTATTGCTTCTCAAATCTTTGTGTGTGTGGCCGAAGTCCTATGAGTTTTCGGTTTTGGAGCTTCTAAACGGAAAAACACTTTTTAAGCTTTTGGGATCCGGTTGCGGTTCTAGTTCTTATACCCAATCATAAACACGAGATCTAGTCATATTTGACTCCAAAAACACTAACCAAGCTTCTTATTGCTTATCAAATCTTTGTGGGTGTGGCCGAAGTCCTATGAGTTTTCGATTTTGGAGCTTCTAAACGGAAAACACTACTTTAACTTACGGGATTCGGCTGCGGCTCTAGTTCTTATACCCAATCATAAACACGAGATCCAGTCATATTTGACTCCAAAAACAATAACCAAGCTTCTTATTGCTTCTCAAATCTTTGTGGGTGTGGCTCATGTCCTATGAGTTTTCGGTTTTTGAGCTTCTAAACAGAAAAACACTACTTTAGCTTTTGGGATCCGGTTGCAAATCTATTGCAAATTGAGAGAATAAAATTCAAAAAGGTACTTATAAAATTTGATCGAATTTGTTTCCAAATACATTTGAGTGTTCATAAGGTTCATCATAGTCTTTTCCGTCATCGAACTCTTTGAATTTATCAAATTTCACATATCCGTTAGATTCATCCAAGTTGTCTTACTACTTTATAAAGTATATCAATACATAATAATTTTTTTTTCATTTTTGTGTATTTTAAACAAAATTACATTCTTTTTCCATGCATCCAAACAGTTATGTATACGTAAGAATGTTTCTTTAATAGTTCCTTTTTTATTTTCAACTAATTTGCTATTGTACTTTTAAAATTTTCGATATTAGAACATGTGAAAGTTAAAAAGTATTCTTTTCCATACATTCCATTTAGTAAGGACATTACATGATTAATTTAATAATCTAAATTATACATGGTAATATGCCTCCGCTTTAAAAATATTTATAAATCCCCTCCCCACGGACACACATATGAATCCCTAAACCCTATACCCTAAATCAGTTGCGAGGAATTTGCTACGGTCCCTCGCAATTCTCTTGCAAACTTCTAAAAAAACTTTAAAACCAATTAATTTCGAAAACGTTTTAAACTTTGTGGAGGAATTAATTTTTCAAACAAATTAAGAAAAAGTAACTTTTACATTTTTATATGTTTGTTAGTTTAATAATATTAATTTCACATCCTAAACCAAATCCCAAATCCTATACCCCAAACCCTTCACCTAACTCAAAACCTTATATCATAAACTCTAAACTTTAAAACTCATTATCATAGAAAATAAATCATACACCATAAAACAAAAACAATAACCATTATATATACATAAGTCTAAATTTAAAACAACATACATAAATTACTTTACATAAAATCAATCTTTTAAAATACTATTAATTAAAATTTTAATCTCTAAACCAAAAAATCAATTATTATATATATTCAAAATTAAAATCCCACTTCCCAATTCCTAAAACTTAAATTCCAAACCTTATATTGTAAAGTCTAAACCTTAAATTTAATACTCATACATTCTTAAAATTAAATAAAAAACTACCATCGTTCATCTCTGTCGCTCCCAAAAACTACCAAAAACTGCCATCGTTCATCTCTGTCGCTCCCGTATTTTGAAGGAGGAGATAACGGAGGAGCCAAATCGAAGGTGGATAGAGAGATGTGCGAGTGGGCTCTAAAAGGAAAGTAGGGAGGAGACGACGGCGGAGACGACGGCTGAGACGAATTGAAGGTGGAGAGATCTCAAGGTAAAGAAGGGAGAGATGGAGGAGATGAAGGTAGATCGTTGTCGGATGTGGAGAGTTTCCTTGATATGTTTGGTAAAGACAAGTTGTTGCAACAGCGGTGGCGGAAACGGCGGTGGCAGCAACGGCAGTGGCGGCAACGATGGAGGATGATTGTGATCGGCGGTAGCACGGAGCCAAGAAGGAAGACGAAGAAAGAAGTAAAAAGAGCGATTTATTTTAATATATTAATTACCGAAATTTTAAATTTATGAAATTGTTATTATTTTTTATATTGTTTTTATTTTGGTATTTTTAGTTAAGTATCACTAAATTTGATTATTTGATCTAAAACTTTATTTTGATTTTTCTTTTGTGTTTTTTTGAATATTAATAGTTCACTTCAATTATATATTTTTGTTTCAATAAATTTTAAATACACTATATTATTTTCTTAAATTATTTTAATTTTTTTTTTAATGAATTTATTATGTTATCTCGCAAATCCGTAGCAAAACTTGTGAGGGATTTACAAGACATACTTTGCAAGGGACATGTTACATAAGTTTTTCCTCGCAAAATTTGCGAGGGACTTAGAACGTTTATCGATTTGTTAGACGCGAATTGCGAGGAACTGATGTTCATCGCAAATCCTTTGTGATTGTCGATTCGCGAGAGATTAGCTAGAAATCCTCCCATCGCAAAACGCGTGTTTTCTTGTAGTGAAAAGATTATAAGTTGAAAATATGTTTGACTATCTTCTATTTGTTTTCCATTGTTAACCTCAAACACTATGTGGATGTTGCTTTCCAGAGAAAGGCAGTTGAGCTGGTTGGAAGTGATTGTCCAACAACTACATCAAATCCAGAAGAAGATCACCTCTCCCAACTGTTAGGACCTGAAAATCCTGGTAGGCTGAGAGCAATGGGTAGAGGCATGAGCAAAACCACATTAACTTGTTTCCAAGTGAAGACCAAGTGTATGGCTGATATGCAAGAGAAGCAAGTTCAGTTAGTAAAAAAGGTCAATAAGTTGCAAGATGAAATTATCTGAATGAAGTATCAGGTTAGATACTTTGACAGTTCCCAGATTATTTATTAATAACCTGAGTTATCAAATAGAAATATAATTGACTCTCTTTTTTATGTTACAGAGACAAGAAGCTGAAATTGGTGAAAAGTCAGCTGCAAGAGTAAGTGATTCCTTCTGCTTATTATTTCAGATTAGTTATCCCTTGTGACTTATATTTGTAATTAACATTTTGTAGAGTGTAAACAAAAGATCATACCCTAAGTGTGTGTTGGTCGATTGGCCGGTTTCTAATGATAACATTGGTGAGGGTAGCATTCTTTCTTCTGATCCGGATAACATAGTGATTGACTGTCGTCTAGGCACCACATATCTTAATACTAAACCTAATGCATTCCTGTGGAGACCTGCAACTAAAATCTTTGTGGGTGTGGCCAAAGTCCTATGAGTTTTCAGTTTTGGAGCTTCTAAACGGAAAAACACTACTTTAGTTTTTGGGAACCGGTTGCAGTTCTAGTTCTTATACCCAATCATAAACACGAGATCTAGTCATATTTGACTCCAGTAACACTAACCAAGCTTCTTTTTGCTTCTCAAATCTTCGTGGGTGTGGCCGAAGTACTATGAGTTTTCAGTTTTGGAGATTTTAAACGGAAAACACTACTTTAGCTTCTGGGATCCGGTTGCGGTTCTAGTTCTTATACCCAATCATAAATACGAGATCTAGTCATATTTGACTCCAAAAACACTAACCAAGCTTCTTATTACTTCTCAAATCTTTGTGTGTGTGGCCAAAGTCCTATGAGTTTTCGGTTTTGGAGCCTCTAAATAGAAAAACACTACTTTAGCTTTTAGGATCCGGTTGTGGTTCTAGTTCTTATACCCAATCATAAACACGAGATCTAGTCATATTTCACTCCAAAAACACTAACCAAACTTCTTATTGCTTCTCAAACCTTTGTGGGTGTGGCCGAAGTCCTATGAGTTTTCGGTTTTGGAGGTTCTAAACGGAAAAACACTACTTTAACTTAGAGGATCCGGTTACGGTTCTAGTTCATATACCCAATCATAAACACGAGATCTAGTCATATTTGACTCCAAAAACACAAACCAAGCTTCTTATTGCGTCTCAAATCTTTGTGGATGTGGCCGAAGTCCTAAGAGTTTTCAGTTTTGGAACTTTTAAACGGAAAAACACTACTTTAACTTACGGGATGCGGTTGTGGTTTTAGTTCTTATACCCAATCATAAACACGAGATCTAGTCATATTTGACTCCAAAAACACTAACCAAGCTTCTTATTGCTTCTCAACTCTTTGTGGGTGTGGCTGAAGTCCTATGAGTTTTCAGTTTTGGAGCTTCTAAACAGAAAAACACTACTTTAGCTTTTGGGATCAAGTTGCGGTTCTAGTTCTTATACCCAATCATAACCACGAGATCTACTCATATTTGACTCCAAAAACACTAACCAAACTTCTTATTGCTTCTCAAATCTTTGTGGGTGTGGCCAGAGTCCTATGAGTTTTCGGTTTTGGAGCTTCTGAACGGAAAAAACACTACTTTAGTTTTTGGGATCCGGTTGCGGTTCTAGTTCTTGTACCCAATCATAAACACGATATCTAGTCATATTTGACTCCAAAAACACTAACCAAGCTTCTTATTGCTTCTCAAATCTTTGTGTGTGTGGCCAAAGTCCTATGAGTTTTCGGTTTTGGAGCCTCTAAACAGAAAAACACTACTTTAGCTTTTAGGATCCGGTTGTGGTTCTAGTTCTTATACCCAATCATAAACTCGAGATCTAGTCATATTTCACTCCAAAAACACTAACCAAACTTCTTATTGCTTCTCAAACCTTTGTGGGTGTGGCCGAAGTCCTATGAGTTTTCGGTTTTGGAGGTTCTAAACGGAAAAACACTACTTTAACTTACAGGATCCGGTTACGGTTCTAGTTCATATAGCCAATCATAAACACGAGATCTAGTCATATTTGACTCCAAAAACACTAACCAAGCTTCATATTGCGTCTCAAATCTTTGTGGGTGTGGCCGAAGTCCTAAGAGTTTTCGGTTTTGGAGCTTTTAAACGGAAAAACACTACTTTAACTTACGGGATCCGGTTGCGGTTTTAGTTCTTATACCCAATCATAAACACGAGATCTAGACATATTTGACTCCAAAAACACTAACCAAGCTTCTTATTGCTTCTCAACTCTTTGTGGGTGTGGCTGAAGTCCTATGAGTTTTCAGTTTTGGAGATTCTAAACAGAAAAACACTACTTTAGCTTTTGGGATCAAGTTGCGGTTATAGTTCTTATACCCAATCATAACCACGAGATCTACTCATATTTGACTCCAAAAACACTAACCAAGCTTCTTATTGCTTCTCAAATCTTTGTGGGTGTGGCTAGAGTCCTATGAGTTTTCGGTTTTGGAGCTTCTGAACGGAAAAACACTACTTTAGTTTTTGGGATCCGGTTGCGGTTCTAGTTCTTATACCCAATCATAAACACGAGATCTAGTCATATTTGACTCCAAAAACACTAACCAAGCTTCTAATTGCTTCTCAACTCTTTGTCGGTGTGGCCGAAGTCCTATGAGTTTTCGGTTTTGGAGCTTCTAAACGGAAACAAACTACTTTAGCTTTTGGGATCCGCTTGCGGTTCTAGTTCTTATACCCAATCATAAACACGAGATATAGTCATATTTGACTCCAAAAACACTAACCAAGCTTCTTATTGCTTCTCAAATCTTTGTGTGTGTGGCCGAAGTCCTATGAGTTTTCGGTTTTGGAGCTTCAAAACGGAAAAACACTTTTTAAGCTTTTGGGATCCGGTTGAGGTTCCAGTTTTTATATCCAATCATAAACACGAGATCTAGTCATATTTGACTCCAAAAACACTAACCAAGCTTCTTATTACTTATCAAATCTTTGTTGGTGTGGCCGAAGTCCTATGAGTTTCCGGTTTTGGAGCTTCTAAACGGAAAAACACTACTTTAACTTACGGCATCCGGCTGCGGCTCTAGTTCTTATACCCAATCATAAACACGAGATCTAGTCATATTTGACTCCAAAAACACTAACCAAGCTTCTAATTGCTTCTCAACTCTTTGTGGGTGTGGCCGAAGTCCTATGAATTTTCAGTTTTGGAGCTTCTAAACAGAAAAACACTACTTTAGCTTTTGGGATCAAGTTGCGGTTCTAGTTCTTATACCCAATCATAACCACGAGATCTACTCATATTTGACTCCAAAAACACTAAACAAGCTTCTTATTGCTTCTCAAATCTTTGTGTGTGTGGCCGAAGTCCTATGAGTTTTCGGTTTTGGAGCTTCTAAACGGAAAAAACACTTTTTAAGCTTTTGGGATCCGGTTGCGGTTCCAGTTTTTATATCCAATCATAAACACGAGATCTAGTCATATTTGACTCCAAAAACACTAACCAAGCTTCTTATTGCTTCTCAAATCTTTGTGTGTGTGGCCAAAGTCCTATGAGTTTTCGGTTTTGGAGCCTCTAAACAGAAAAACACTACTTTAGCTTTTAGGATCCGGTTGTGGTTCTAGTTCTTATACCCAATCATAAACTCGAGATCTAGTCATATTTCACTCCAAAAACACTAACCAAATTTCTTATTGCTTCTCAAACCTTTGTGGGTGTGGCCGAAGTCCTATGAGTTTTCGGTTTTGGAGGTTCTAAACGGAAAAACACTACTTTAACTTAGAGGATCCGGTTACGGTTCTAGTTCATATACCCAATCATAAACACGAGATCTAGTCATATTTGACTCCAAAAACACTAACCAAGCTTCATATTGCGTCTCAAATCTTTGTGGGTGTGGCCGAAGTCCTAAGAGTTTTCGGTTTTGGAGCTTTTAAACGGAAAAACACTACTTTAACTTACGGGATCCGGTTGCGGTTTTAGTTCTTATACCCAATCATAAACACGAGATCTAGACATATTTGACTCCAAAAACACTAACCAAGCTTCTTATTGCTTCTCAACTCTTTGTGGGTGTGGCTGAAGTTGTGAGACCCCGTCCCGGATGTCTCGGCGTCCGGCGATCATGGTCACACGTTCGTGCCTCTTCCCGGCCGAACCTCCATATTTTTCGCGATTTAACATAGAATTGCCTTTACGAGGCTTAATTCTATAATCGCTTTCTTAGTACCCAGCGGAAGTCTTTCTACTCTTGGTTTAATTCCAACCAACCCTTGTACCGGTTTGATCATCTTTGCCCCTTAGACTTTAGATCGATCATTAACTCGGCCAAGTCATGCATTTTGTTCGCTAACCATTCTAAGTCTAACAATTGCATATTCTTTGTATCCCTAATCCAACGGCCAATTCCCAACGTCTATCTTAACTAATAAGTTAGATGCGTTTACATACCTTGGCCTACATGCGGATTCGATTCTTTTTCGATCCGTCTATTGATCCTTCTCTTAGCCTTCTTGTCGCCTTATTCCATTCGTACAACGATTCTTAACCAATCGTGTATTGATGGACTAATCTCTATCGTTACTTAGCCATACATCCAACCAACCCCACTGGTCTAAGTCCCACGATAGAGATTGGGGATCGTACGTTTCTCTTGGTTCACGGTGGCCGAATCAAGCTCTTGACTCATTGGTCCATCCGTCCTCCAAACGTACGCCCCTTCGGTTTCATGGTAGACGATCAAGCCCTCGGCTTATCGAACCATCCATGTTTCTGATCTGGTCATTTATCACTACGACCGCCCACGGTTTACTAACCGTTTACCCGTCCGATCCATGGTGGTCGGTAAAGCCTTCGGCTTATCGATCCATCCATGCGATCCGAACGATACCATTATCACACCCAAGGGTCCGTGGATTCATCCATCGGATTATCGTAGGCTAGCCCATGGAATCATTCGTCCGTCGGCCATTGGTTTGCTCGCGGGTCCAACATCCGTTTTGTCCATCGGTTCTCACCGTAGACTTTCCCGTTGGTTATCCGTCGAGTCACCATTGGTCTTACCGATTTCCGATCGGTTTCACCAAGGCTGCGACGTTTGATTCATAAAGGCGGCCGCGATATTTGATCCTTAAATGGAGAACCACGTGCCCTACCCATTCATGATGCTTTCTCCCTTTCTCGGTGAGATTGCATCTATGGGCGACCCTTGGGTGTGTTCGGTGCACTTATCCCCGTGCTTCTTCGAACACCTTTCCCTTATACACCTTCCCGATTAACTTCCCGTTAACCATATCATCTATCGGTCTATCTTTGGATTCATCAATACTTCCATATTGACAATCTTAGATTTGCCGATCCATTTCCTTTTCGTGTCCTTCCCTCGACGATATGATTCATAGAACGGACGATCCATCGATCCCATAATCGAGCTATCGATCCGAACCATCAATCAAGTCGTCGAACTCTCCATCCATCCAACTCCTTGATCGAATTATCGTTCCATCAATCTGATCCATCGGTCGATACCACGATCCGATTATTCGGTTGACCCGACCATCTTACCCGATCCGACCCGTCTCTCCGACGAACGATCCATCTGTTCCGATCCGTCTCTCCGACGATCGGTCCGATCAATCCATCCAAACATTCCATCGAACCGTTGGATCGGGAGGTAGCATGCGCATCAGTTCGGTCGAGGCTCCGAGAATCCATTCTGATTCCGGAGATACTCGCCGAGCCGCACCCCCTTTCCGTCCAACAACTTCGTGGGTGTTTTGGGACTGTTTTTGGTTGTGATCGTGATTGTGAAGTGTGTGAGGATGATTGTGAGGCCCTTGGACGTCCTCCCTTATATAGGGGCCGAATGGGTGTGTTTCCGAAACAACACATCCGTTCGTTGCACCCTTTCGAAAGGTTGCGTCTTTCCGATCGTAACCGTTCGGCCTTATCCACCCTTTGGCCAACGGTAACCGTTCGTCAGTAACCGCTCGACCTTACACCTCTTCATCCCGAGCTACAACAGTCCACCAGCTCGAGTGTCAGCTGACCGGACCACCCAGCTGGGTCAGTACTCGATCAGTTCACCGAGCTCGGTTGAGCTGCCGGTCAGCTCACCTAGCTGAGCTAGCTAGTCATGCAGCTGGTTTAGCTCACCTAGCTGAGCTAGCTAGTTCACCCAGCTTGTCCAGCTCATCTAGCTGGTTCAGCTCGAACGTTCTTCCACGTTCTTTTCGGCTAAGTCTTTCTGTAGCGTCCCGTCCCGGACGTCTCGGCGTCCGTCGACCATTGACGCTCGTTCGTGCCTCTTCCCGGCCGAACCTCCGTATTTTTCGCGATTTAACATAGAATTGCCTTTACGAGGCTTAATTCTATAATCGCTTTCTTTACCCAGCGGAAGTCTTTCTACCCTTGGTTTAATTCCAACCAACCCTTGTACCGGTTTGATCATCTTTATCCCTTAGACTTTAGATCAATCATTAACTCGGCCAAGTCATGCAATTTGTTCGCTATCCATTCTAAGTCTAACGATTGCATATTCTTTTATCCTTAATCCAACGGCCAATTCCCAAACGTCTAGCTTAACTAATAAGTTAGATTTGTTTACATACCTTGGCCAACATGCTGATGCGATTCCTCTTCGATCCGTCCATTGATCCTTCCCTTAGCCCTTTTTGTTGCCTTATTCCATTCGTACAACGATTCTTAACCAATCGTGTATTGATGGACCAATCTCTATCGTTACTTAGCCATACATCCAACCAACCCCACTGGTCTAAGTCCCACGATAGAGATTGGGGATCGTACGTTTCTCTTGGTTCACGGTGGCCGAATCAAGCTCTTGGCTCATTGGTCCATCCGTCCTCCAACGTACGCCCCTTCGGTTTACTAACCGTTTACCCGTCCGATCCATGGTGGTCGGTAAAGCCTTCGGCTTATCGATCCATCCATGTGCTCCGAACGATACCATTATCACACCCAAGGGTCCGTGGATTCATCCATTGGATTATCGTAGGCTTGCCCATGAAATCATTCGTTCGTCGGGCATTGGTTTACTCGCGGGTCCAACATCCGTTTTGTCCATCGGTTCTCACCGTGGACTTTCCCGTTGGTTATCCGTCGAGTCACCATTGGTCTTACCGATTTCCGATCGGTTTCACCAAGGCTGCGACGTTTGATTCATAAGGCGGCCGCGATATTTCATCCTTACATGGAGAACCACGTGCCTTACCCATTCACGGTGCTTTCTCCCTTTCTCGGTGAGATTGCATCCATGGGCGACCCTTGGGTGTGTTCGGTTGCACTTATCCTCGTGCTTCTTCGAACACCTTTCCCTTGTACGCCTTCCCGATTAACTTCCCGTTAACCATATCATCTATCGGTCTATCATTGGATTCGTCAATACTTCCATATTGACAATCTTAGATTTGCCGATCCATTTCCTTTTGGTGTCCTTCCCTCGACGATATGACTTATAGAATGGACGATCCATCGACCCCATAATCGAGCTATCGATCCGAACCATTAATCAAGTCGTCGAACCCTCCGTCCATCCCACTCCTTGATCAAATTGTCGTTCCATCGATCCGATCCATCGGTCGATACCACGATCCGATCATTCGGTCGACCCGACCATCTTACCCGATCCGACCCGTCTCTCGGACGAACGATCCATCCGTTCCGATCCGTCTCTCCGACGATCGGTCCGATCAATCCATCCATCCTTTACATTCCCTCGAACCGTTGGATCGGGAGGTAGCATGCGCATCAGTTCGGTCGAGGCTCCGAGAATCCATTCCGATTCCGGAGATACTCGCCGAGCCGCACCCCCTTTCCGTCCAACAACTTCGTGGTGTGTTTAGGACCATTTTCGGATTATGTTGGTGATTGTGAAGTGTGTGAATGGTGATTCTGAATGCCTTGGGCGTCCTCCCTTATATAGGGGGCGAATGGGTGTGTTTCCGAAACATCACATCCGTTCGTTGCACCCTTCCGAAAGGTTGCGTCTTTCCGATCGTAACCGTTCGGCCTTATCCACCCTTTGGCCAACGGTAACCGTTCGTAGGTAACCGCTCGACCTTACACCTCTTCATCCCGAGCTACCACAGTCCACCAGCTCGAGTGTCAGCTGACCGGACCACCCAGCTGGGTCAGTACTCGATCAGTTCACCGAGCTCGGTTGAGCTGCCGGTCAGCTCACCTAGCTGAGCTAGCTAGTCCTCCAGCTGGTTTAGCTCACCTAGCTGAGCTAGCTAGTTCATCCAGCTCACCTAGCTGGATTAGCTCGGACAGTTTCGTCCGTTCTTTTCGGCTAAGTCTTTCGGTCCGTTTTCTCGGCCTTGACTATGCCCTTTCCATTCTTTCCATGATCATTTCTCCATGATCACTAGATTATCCCGAAACCGTCTAAGTCATCTACCCTTTTCATGACTTAAACGTTTCTTTCGTTCCTTGGGTTAACTTGTTCATAAGTCTTTCTCGACCATGATCTAGTTTTCCCTAAAACAAACCGGCCCCCTTTAGGATCGCGGGACGCGGACGTTACAAGTCTACCCCCCTTAAAATGAATTCGTCCTCGAATTCGGCGGGTGTTAGAGTTTCTTTACTCCTTAACGTTTTCCAATCTTTAGTCTTCTGAAGACTTTAGATGTCACACTTGATCAAATATCTATTTCCGAATTTGATCAAGCTTCCCGATCTTGGTCTTTTCCGACACTCGATCAAATTATCCTATCCTTGTCCTTTCTTGGACTCGATCAAATTTTTCCCGATCTTGGTCCATTTCTCGGACTCGATCCATTTTCCCGATCTTGGTCCTTTCTTGGACTCGATCCATTTTCCCGATCTTGGTCCATTTACCGGACTCGATCTATATTTCCCAACCTTGGTCCTTCGCGGACACGGTCATTATTCCCGACCTTGGTCCTTTTCAGACTCGGTCTATAATTCCCGACCTTGGTCCTTTCCGGACTCGGTCTATAATTCCCGACCTTTGTCCACACCGGACTCGGTCACTTATCCCGACCTTGGTCCACACTGGACTCGGTCACTTTTCCCGACCTTGGTCCTTTACCGGACTTGGTCAATAATTTCTGACCTTGGTCCTTTACCGGACTCGGTCAATACCCCTTGATCTTTTCAACGAATAGATCAAGTCTTTCCCGATCTTCGTCAAATTCCGACGAGATCTAATTTCTATTGATCTTGGTCATTCTCCGAATAGATCAATACCTTTTTCCCCGTTATGTTAAGTCGTTTGACTACAAGGCTCGTATCTTGGTGCCCGATCATGCCTTGGGTAACCTTTCCTCAAGCACATCAATCTCATTCACCTCAACTTCCTTATCCGCCAAACACTTAGCTTAACTTTTTCAACTTTTATAATCAGCCCCTCTCTCCGAATAATTATTTACTTGCTACACGTGTAGTTCTTGCACCTTGGGTAATCATCTTGGCTTAACAATTTCATCTTGGCAAACTCTCTTGGTTTCCAAGCATGTAATCGCGTTCTTGCCTCAATTCCCTTCCGGCTCACCAACACTAATGTTCAAGTTCATCATTCGGTTCCCCGAGGACTCAATCATTTAAGTTACACCTTTAGTAGTCATTTACCATGACATATTCCCGAGCACTTATCCATCCTAGGATCAAGCATGCTCTGATACCAACTTGTAGCGTCCCGTCCCGGACGTCTCGGCGTCCGTCGACCATTGACGCTCGTTCGTGCCTCTTCCCGGCCGAACCTCCGTATTTTTCGCGATTTAACATAGAATTGCCTTTACGAGGCTTAATTCTATAATCGCTTTCTTTACCCAGCGGAAGTCTTTCTACCCTTGGTTTAATTCCAACCAACCCTTGTACCGGTTTGATCATCTTTATCCCTTAGACTTTAGATCAATCATTAACTCGGCCAAGTCATGCAATTTGTTCGCTATCCATTCTAAGTCTAACGATTGCATATTCTTTTATCCTTAATCCAACGGCCAATTCCCAAACGTCTAGCTTAACTAATAAGTTAGATTTGTTTACATACCTTGGCCAACATGCTGATGCGATTCCTCTTCGATCCGTCCATTGATCCTTCCCTTAGCCCTTTTTGTTGCCTTATTCCATTCGTACAACGATTCTTAACCAATCGTGTATTGATGGACCAATCTCTATCGTTACTTAGCCATACATCAAACCAACCCCACTGGTCTAAGTCCCACGATAGAGATTGGGGATCGTACGTTTCTCTTGGTTCACGGTGGCCGAATCAAGCTCTTGGCTCATTGGTCCATCCGTCCTCCAAACGTACGCCCCTTCGGTTTACTAACCGTTTACCCGTCCGATCCATGGTGGTCGGTAAAGCCTTCGGCTTATCGATCCATCCATGTGCTCCGAACGATACCATTATCACACCCAAGGGTCCGTGGATTCATCCATTGGATTATCGTAGGCTTGCCCATGAAATCATTCGTTCGTCGGGCATTGGTTTACTCGCGGGTCCAACATCCGTTTTGTCCATCGGTTCTCACCGTGGACTTTCCCGTTGGTTATCCGTCGAGTCACCATTGGTCTTACCGATTTCCGATCGGTTTCACCAAGGCTGCGACGTTTGATTCATAAGGCGGCCGCGATATTTCATCCTTACATGGAGAACCACGTGCCTTACCCATTCACGGTGCTTTCTCCCTTTCTCGGTGAGATTGCATCCATGGGCGACCCTTGGGTGTGTTCGGTTGCACTTATCCTCGTGCTTCTTCGAACACCTTTCCCTTGTACGCCTTCCCGATTAACTTCCCGTTAACCATATCATCTATCGGTCTATCATTGGATTCGTCAATACTTCCATATTAACAATCTTAGATTTGCCGATCCATTTCCTTTTGGTGTCCTTCCCTCGACGATATGACTTATAGAATGGACGATCCATCGACCCCATAATCGAGCTATCGATCCGAACCATTAATCAAGTCGTCGAACCCTCCGTCCATCCCACTCCTTGATCAAATTGTCGTTCCATCGATCCGATCCATCGGTCGATACCACGATCCGATCATTCGGTCGACCCGACCATCTTACCCGATCCGACCCGTCTCTCGGACGAACGATCCATCCGTTCCGATCCGTCTCTCCGACGATCGGTCCGATCAATCCATCCATCCTTTACATTCCCTCGAACCGTTGGATCGGGAGGTAGCATGCGCATCAGTTCGGTCGAGGCTCCGAGAATCCATTCCGATTCCGGAGATACTCGCCGAGCCGCACCCCCTTTGTAACGTCCGCGTCCCGCGATCCTAAAGGGGGCCGGTTTGTTTTAGGGAAAACTAGATCATGGTCGAGAAAGACTTATGAACAAGTTAACCCAAGGAACGAAAGAAACGTTTAAGTCATGAAAAGGGTAGATGACTTAGACGGTTTCGGGATAATCTAGTGATCATGGAGAAATGATCATGGAAAGAATGGAAAGGGCATAGTCAAGGCCGAGAAAACGGACCGAAAGACTTAGCCGAAAAGAACGGACGAAACTGTCCGAGCTAATCCAGCTAGGTGAGCTGGATGAACTAGCTAGCTCAGCTAGGTGAGCTAAACCAGCTGGAGGACTAGCTAGCTCAGCTAGGTGAGCTGACCGGCAGCTCAACCGAGCTCGGTGAACTGATCGAGTACTGACCCAGCTGGGTGGTCCGGTCAGCTGACACTCGAGCTGGTGGACTGTGGTAGCTCGGGATGAAGAGGTGTAAGGTCGAGCGGTTACCTACGAACGGTTACCGTTGGCCAAAGGGTGGATAAGGCCGAACGGTTACGATCGGAAAGACGCAACCTTTCGGAAGGGTGCAACGAACGGATGTGATGTTTCGGAAACACACCCATTCGCCCCCTATATAAGGGAGGACGCCCAAGGCATTCAGAATCACCATTCACACACTTCACAATCACCAACATAATCCGAAAATGGTCCTAAACACACCACGAAGTTGTTGGACGGAAAGGGGGTGCGGCTCGGCGAGTATCTCCGGAATCGGAATGGATTCTCGGAGCCTCGACCGAACTGATGCGCATGCTACCTCCCGATCCAACGGTTCGAGGGAATGTAAAGGATGGATGGATTGATCGGACCGATCGTCGGAGAGACGGATCGGAACGGATGGATCGTTCGTCCGAGAGACGGGTCGGATCGGGTAAGATGGTCGGGTCGACCGAATGATCGGATCGTGGTATCGACCGATGGATCGGATCGATGGAACGACAATTTGATCAAGGAGTGGGATGGACGGAGGGTTCGACGACTTGATTAATGGTTCGGATCGATAGCTCGATTATGGGGTCGATGGATCGTCCATTCTATAAGTCATATCGTCGAGGGAAGGACACCAAAAGGAAATGGATCGGCAAATCTAAGATTGTCAATATGGAAGTATTGACGAATCCAATGATAGACCGATAGATGATATGGTTAACGGGAAGTTAATCGGGAAGGCGTACAAGGGAAAGGTGTTCGAAGAAGCACGAGGATAAGTGCAACCGAACACACCCAAGGGTCGCCCATGGATGCAATCTCACCGAGAAAGGGAGAAAGCACCGTGAATGGGTAAGGCACGTGGTTCTCCATGTAAGGATGAAATATCGCGGCCGCCTTATGAATCAAACGTCGCAGCCTTGGTGAAACCGATCGGAAATCGGTAAGACCAATGGTGACTCGACGGATAACCAACGGGAAAGTCCACGGTGAGAACCGATGGACAAAACGGATGTTGGACCCGCGAGTAAACCAATGCCCGACGAACGAATGATTTCATGGGCAAGCCTACGATAATCCAATGGATGAATCCACGGACCCTTGGGTGTGATAATGGTATCGTTCGGAGCACATGGATGGATCGATAAGCCGAAGGCTTTACCGACCACCATGGATCGGACGGGTAAACGGTTAGTAAACCGAAGGGGCGTACGTTTGGAGGACGGATGGACCAATGAGCCAAGAGCTTGATTCGGCCACCGTGAACCAAGAGAAACGTACGATCCCCAATCTCTATCGTGGGACTTAGACCAGTGGGGTTGGTTGGATGTATGGCTAAGTAACGATAGAGATTGGTCCATCAATACACGATTGGTTAAGAATCGTTGTACGAATGGAATAAGGCAACAAAAAGGGCTAAGGGAAGGATCAATGGACGGATCGAAGAGGAATCGCATCAGCATGTTGGCCAAGGTATGTAAACAAATCTAACTTATTAGTTAAGCTAGACGTTTGGGAATTGGCCGTTGGATTAAGGATAAAAGAATATGCAATCGTTAGACTTAGAATGGATAGCGAACAAATTGCATGACTTGGCCGAGTTAATGATTGATCTAAAGTCTAAGGGATAAAGATGATCAAACCGGTACAAGGGTTGGTTGGAATTAAACCAAGGGTAGAAAGACTTCCGCTGGGTAAAGAAAGCGATTATAGAATTAAGCCTCGTAAAGGCAATTCTATGTTAAATCGCGAAAAATACGGAGGTTCGGCCGGGAAGAGGCACGAACGAGCGTCAATGGTCGACGGACGCCGAGACGTCCGGGACGGGACGCTACAAGTTGGTATCAGAGCATGCTTGATCCTAGGATGGATAAGTGCTCGGGAATATGTCATGGTAAATGACTACTAAAGGTGTAACTTAAATGATTGAGTCCTCGGGGAACCGAATGATGAACTTGAACATTAGTGTTGGTGAGCCGGAAGGGAATTGAGGCAAGAACGCGATTACATGCTTGGAAACCAAGAGAGTTTGCCAAGATGAAATTGTTAAGCCAAGATGATTACCCAAGGTGCAAGAACTACACGTGTAGCAAGTAAATAATTATTCGGAGAGAGGGGCTGATTATAAAAGTTGAAAAAGTTAAGCTAAGTGTTTGGCGGATAAGGAAGTTGAGGTGAATGAGATTGATGTGCTTGAGGAAAGGTTACCCAAGGCATGATCGGGCACCAAGATACGAGCCTTGTAGTCAAACGACTTAACATAACGGGGAAAAAGGTATTGATCTATTCGGAGAATGACCAAGATCAATAGAAATTAGATCTCGTCGGAATTTGACGAAGATCGGGAAAGACTTGATCTATTCGTTGAAAAGATCAAGGGGTATTGACCGAGTCCGGTAAAGGACCAAGGTCAGAAATTATTGACCAAGTCCGGTAAAGGACCAAGGTCGGGAAAAGTGACCGAGTCCAGTGTGGACCAAGGTCGGGATAAGTGACCGAGTCCGGTGTGGACAAAGGTCGGGAATTATAGACCGAGTCCGGAAAGGACCAAGGTCGGGAATTATAGACCGAGTCTGAAAAGGACCAAGGTCGGGAATAATGACCGTGTCCGCGAAGGACCAAGGTTGGGAAATATAGATCGAGTCCGGTAAATGGACCAAGATCGGGAAAATGGATCGAGTCCAAGAAAGGACCAAGATCGGGAAAATGGATCGAGTCCGAGAAATGGACCAAGATCGGGAAAAATTTGATCGAGTCCAAGAAAGGACAAGGATAGGATAATTTGATCGAGTGTCGGAAAAGACCAAGATCGGGAAGCTTGATCAAATTCGGAAATAGATATTTGATCAAGTGTGACATCTAAAGTCTTCAGAAGACTAAAGATTGGAAAACGTTAAGGAGTAAAGAAACTCTAACACCCGCCGAATTCGAGGACGAATTCATTTTAAGGGGGGTAGACTTGTAACGTCCGCGTCCCGCGATCCTAAAGGGGGCCGGTTTGTTTTAGGGAAAACTAGATCATGGTCGAGAAAGACTTATGAACAAGTTAACCCAAGGAACGAAAGAAACGTTTAAGTCATGAAAAGGGTAGATGACTTAGACGGTTTCGGGATAATCTAGTGATCATGGAGAAATGATCATGGAAAGAATGGAAAGGGCATAGTCAAGGCCGAGAAAACGGACCGAAAGACTTAGCCGAAAAGAACGGACGAAACTGTCCGAGCTAATCCAGCTAGGTGAGCTGGATGAACTAGCTAGCTCAGCTAGGTGAGCTAAACCAGCTGGAGGACTAGCTAGCTCAGCTAGGTGAGCTGACCGGCAGCTCAACCGAGCTCGGTGAACTGATCGAGTACTGACCCAGCTGGGTGGTCCGGTCAGCTGACACTCGAGCTGGTGGACTGTGGTAGCTCGGGATGAAGAGGTGTAAGGTCGAGCGGTTACCTACGAACGGTTACCGTTGGCCAAAGGGTGGATAAGGCCGAACGGTTACGATCGGAAAGACGCAACCTTTCGGAAGGGTGCAACGAACGGATGTGATGTTTCGGAAACACACCCATTCGCCCCCTATATAAGGGAGGACGCCCAAGGCATTCAGAATCACCATTCACACACTTCACAATCACCAACATAATCCGAAAATGGTCCTAAACACACCACGAAGTTGTTGGACGGAAAGGGGGTGCGGCTCGGCGAGTATCTCCGGAATCGGAATGGATTCTCGGAGCCTCGACCGAACTGATGCGCATGCTACCTCCCGATCCAACGGTTCGAGGGAATGTAAAGGATGGATGGATTGATCGGACCGATCGTCGGAGAGACGGATCGGAACGGATGGATCGTTCGTCCGAGAGACGGGTCGGATCGGGTAAGATGGTCGGGTCGACCGAATGATCGGATCGTGGTATCGACCGATGGATCGGATCGATGGAACGACAATTTGATCAAGGAGTGGGATGGACGGAGGGTTCGACGACTTGATTAATGGTTCGGATCGATAGCTCGATTATGGGGTCGATGGATCGTCCATTCTATAAGTCATATCGTCGAGGGAAGGACACCAAAAGGAAATGGATCGGCAAATCTAAGATTGTCAATATGGAAGTATTGACGAATCCAATGATAGACCGATAGATGATATGGTTAACGGGAAGTTAATCGGGAAGGCGTACAAGGGAAAGGTGTTCGAAGAAGCACGAGGATAAGTGCAACCGAACACACCCAAGGGTCGCCCATGGATGCAATCTCACCGAGAAAGGGAGAAAGCACCGTGAATGGGTAAGGCACGTGGTTCTCCATGTAAGGATGAAATATCGCGGCCGCCTTATGAATCAAACGTCGCAGCCTTGGTGAAACCGATCGGAAATCGGTAAGACCAATGGTGACTCGACGGATAACCAACGGGAAAGTCCACGGTGAGAACCGATGGACAAAACGGATGTTGGACCCGCGAGTAAACCAATGCCCGACGAACGAATGATTTCATGGGCAAGCCTACGATAATCCAATGGATGAATCCACGGACCCTTGGGTGTGATAATGGTATCGTTCGGAGCACATGGATGGATCGATAAGCCGAAGGCTTTACCGACCACCATGGATCGGACGGGTAAACGGTTAGTAAACCGAAGGGGCGTACGTTTGGAGGACGGATGGACCAATGAGCCAAGAGCTTGATTCGGCCACCGTGAACCAAGAGAAACGTACGATCCCCAATCTCTATCGTGGGACTTAGACCAGTGGGGTTGGTTGGATGTATGGCTAAGTAACGATAGAGATTGGTCCATCAATACACGATTGGTTAAGAATCGTTGTACGAATGGAATAAGGCAACAAAAAGGGCTAAGGGAAGGATCAATGGACGGATCGAAGAGGAATCGCATCAGCATGTTGGCCAAGGTATGTAAACAAATCTAACTTATTAGTTAAGCTAGACGTTTGGGAATTGGCCGTTGGATTAAGGATAAAAGAATATGCAATCGTTAGACTTAGAATGGATAGCGAACAAATTGCATGACTTGGCCGAGTTAATGATTGATCTAAAGTCTAAGGGATAAAGATGATCAAACCGGTACAAGGGTTGGTTGGAATTAAACCAAGGGTAGAAAGACTTCCGCTGGGTAAAGAAAGCGATTATAGAATTAAGCCTCGTAAAGGCAATTCTATGTTAAATCGCGAAAAATACGGAGGTTCGGCCGGGAAGAGGCACGAACGAGCGTCAATGGTCGACGGACGCCGAGACGTCCGGGACGGGACGCTACACCCTTTCCGTCCAACAACTTCGTGGTGTGTTTAGGACCATTTTCGGATTATGTTGGTGATTGTGAAGTGTGTGAATGGTGATTCTGAATGCCTTGGGCGTCCTCCCTTATATAGGGGGCGAATGGGTGTGTTTCCGAAACATCACATCCGTTCGTTGCACCCTTCCGAAAGGTTGCGTCTTTCCGATCGTAACCGTTCGGCCTTATCCACCCTTTGGCCAACGGTAACCGTTCGTAGGTAACCGCTCGACCTTACACCTCTTCATCCCGAGCTACCACAGTCCACCAGCTCGAGTGTCAGCTGACCGGACCACCCAGCTGGGTCAGTACTCGATCAGTTCACCGAGCTCGGTTGAGCTGCCGGTCAGCTCACCTAGCTGAGCTAGCTAGTCCTCCAGCTGGTTTAGCTCACCTAGCTGAGCTAGCTAGTTCATCCAGCTCACCTAGCTGGATTAGCTCGGACAGTTTCGTCCGTTCTTTTCGGCTAAGTCTTTCGGTCCGTTTTCTCGGCCTTGACTATGCCCTTTCCATTCTTTCCATGATCATTTCTCCATGATCACTAGATTATCCCGAAACCGTCTAAGTCATCTACCCTTTTCATGACTTAAACGTTTCTTTCGTTCCTTGGGTTAACTTGTTCATAAGTCTTTCTCGACCATGATCTAGTTTTCCCTAAAACAAACCGGCCCCCTTTAGGATCGCGGGACGCGGACGTTACACTTTCGGTCCGTTTTCTCGGCCTTGACTACGCCATTCCCAATCTTTCCATGATCA
The DNA here is from genome assembly GCA_905216605.1 of Arabidopsis arenosa. Taxonomy (NCBI): domain Eukaryota; kingdom Viridiplantae; phylum Streptophyta; class Magnoliopsida; order Brassicales; family Brassicaceae; genus Arabidopsis; species Arabidopsis arenosa. The sequence continues at coordinate 5,980,524 of LR999455.1, read as the reverse complement.
TTTCTCCATGATCACTAGATTATCCCGATGTCGTCTAAGTCATCTACCCTTTTCATGACTTAAACGTTTCATTCCTTCCTTGGGTTAACTTATTCATTGGTCTTTCTCGACCATGATCTAGTTTTCCCTAAAACAAACCGGCCCCCTTTAGGATCGCGGGACGCGGGTGTTACAAGTCTTCCCCCCTTAAAATGAATTCGTCCTCGAATTCGGCGGGTGTTAGAGTTTCGTTACTCCTTAACGTTTTCCCATCTTTAGTCTTCCTAAGACTTTAGATTCCATACTTGATCAAATATCTATTTCCGAGTTTGATCAAGTTTCCCGATCTTGGTCCTCTCTCGGACTTGATCCATTTTCCCGATCTTGGTCCTTTCCCGGACTCTATCCATTTTCCCGATCTTGGTCCATTTACCGGACTCGATCCATTTTCCCGATCTTGGTCCATTTACCGGACTTGATCTATTTTCCCGATCTTGTTCCATTTCCCGAACTTGATCAAATGTTTCCCATCCTAGTTCAATCCCGACTAGAACAAGTTTTCGACCTTGGTCCAAACCAGACTCGGTCAATATTTCCTAACCTTGGTCCTATACGGACTCGGTCACTTTTCCCGACCTTGGTCCCCACCGGACTCGGTCACTTTTCCCGACCTTGGTCCTTTACCGGACTCGGTCAATAATTCCCGACCTTGGTCCTTTCCGGACTTGGTCAATAATTCCCGACCTTGGTCCTTTACCGGACTCGGTCAATACCCCTTGATCTTTTCAACGAATAGATCAAGTCTTTCCCGATCTTCGTCAAATTCCGACGAGATCTAATTTCTATTGATCTTGGTCATTCTCCGAATAGATCAATACCTTTTTCCCCGTTGTGTTAAGTCGTTTGACTATAAAGGTCATATCTTGGTGCCCGATCATGCCTTGGGTAATCTTTCCTCAAGTACATCGATCGCATTCACCTCAACTTCCTTATCCGCCAAACACTTAGCATAACATTTACAACTTTTATAATCAGCCCCTCTTTCCGAATAATTATTCACTTGCTACACGTGTAGTTCTTGCCCCTTGGGTAATCATCTTGGCAAACTCTCTTGGTTTCCAAGCATGTAATCTCGTTCATGCCTCAATTCCCTTCCGGCTCACCAACACTAATGTTCAAGTTAATAATTCGGTTTCCCGATGACTCAATCATTTAAGTTACACCTTTAGTAGTCATTTACCATGACATATTCCCGAGCACTTATCCATCCTAGGATCAAGCATGCTCTGATACCAACTTGTGAGACCCCGTCCCGGATGTCTCGGCGTCCGGCGATCATGGTCACAAGTTCGTGCCTCTTCCCGGCCGAACCTCCATATTTTTCGCGATTTAACATAGAATTGCCTTTACGAGGCTTAATTCTATAATCGCTTTCTTAGTACCCAGCGGAAGTCTTTCTACTCTTGGTTTAATTCCAACCAACCCTTGTACCGGTTTGATCATCTTTGTCCCTTAGACTTTAGATCGATCATTAACTCGGCCAAGTCATGCATTTTGTTCGCTAACCATTCTAAGTCTAACGATTGCATATTCTTTGTATCCCTAATCCAACGGCCAATTCCCAATGTCTATTTTAACTAATAAGTTAGATGCGTTTACATACCTTGGCCTACATGCGGATTCGATTCTTTTTCGATCCGTCTATTGATCCTTCTCTTAGCCTTCTCGTCGCCTTATTCCATTCGTACAACGATTCTTAACCAATCGTGTATTGATGGACCAATCTCTATCGTTACTTAGCCATACATCCAACCAACCCCACTGGTCTTAGTCCCACGATAGAGATTGGGGATCGTACGTTTCTCTTGGTTCACGGTGGCCGAATCAAGCTCTTGGCTCATTGGTCCATCCGTCCTCCAAACGTACGCCCCTTCGGTTTCATGGTAGACGATCAAGCCCTCGGCTTATCGAACCATCCATGTTTCTGATCCGGTCATTTATCACTACGACCGCCCACGGTTTACTAACCGTTTACCCGTCCGATCCATGGTGGTCGGTAAAGCCTTCGGCTTATCGATCCATCCATGCGATCCGAACGATACCATTATCACACCCAAGGGTCCGTGGATTCATCCATCGGATTATCGTAGGCTAGCCCATGGAATCATTCGTCTGTCGGCCATTGGTTTGCTTGCGGGTCCAACATCCGTTTTGTCCATCGGTTCTCACCGTAGACTTTCCCGTTGGTTATCCGTCGAGTCACCATTGGTCTTACCGATTTCCGATCGGTTTCACCAAGGCTGCGACGTTTGATTCATAAAGGCGGCCGCGATATTTGATCCTTAAATGGAGAACCACGTGCCCTACCCATTCATGATGCTTTCTCCCTTTCTCGGTGAGATTGCATCTATGGGCGACCCTTGGGTGTGTTCGGTGCACTTATCCCCGTGCTTCTTAGAACACCTTTCCCTTATACACCTTCCCGATTAACTTCCCGTTAACCATATCATCTATCGGTCTATCTTTGGATTCGTCAATACTTCCATATTGACAATCTTAGATTTGCCGATCCATTTCCTTTTCGTGTCCTTCCCTCGACGATATGATTCATAGAACGGACGATCCATCGATCCCATAATCGAGCTATCGATCCGAACCATCAATCAAGTCGTCGAACTCTCCATCCATCCAACTCCTTGATCACTAGATTATCCCGATGTCGTCTAAGTCATCTACCCTTTTCATGACTTAAACGTTTCATTCCTTCCTTGGGTTAACTTATTCATTGGTCTTTCTCGACCATGATCTAGTTTTCCCTAAAACAAACCGGCCCCCTTTAGGATCGCGGGACGCGGGTGTTACAGAAGTCCTATGACTTTTCAGTTTTGGAGCTTCTAAACGGAAAAACACTACTTTAGCTTTTGGCATCTGGTTGCGGTTCTAGTTCTTATACCCAATCATAAACACGAGATATAGTCATATTTGACTCCAAAAACACTAACCAAGCTTCTTATTGCTTCTCAAATCTTTGTGGGTGTGGCTAGAGTCCTATGAGTTTTCGGTTTTGGAGCTTCTGTACGGAAAAACACTACTTTAGTTTTTAGGATCCGGTTGCGGTTCTAGTTCTTATACCCAATCATAAACACGAGATCTAGTCATATTTGACTCCAAAAACACTAACCAAGCTTCTAATTGCTTCTCAACTCTTTGTCGGTGTGGCCGAAGTCCTATGAGTTTTCGGTTTTGGAGCTTCTAAACGGAAAAACACTACTTTAGCTTTTGGGATCCGGTTGCGGTTCTAGTTCTTATACCCAATCATAAACACGAGATCTAGTCATATTTGACTCCAAAAACACTAACCAAGCTTCTTATTGCTTCTCAAATCTTTGTGTGTGTGGCCGAAGTCCTATGAGTTTTCGGTTTTGGAGCTTCTAAACGGAAAAACACTACTTTAAGCTTTTGGGATCCGGTTGCGGTTCTAGTTCTTATACCAATCATAAACACGAGATCTAGTCATATTTGACTCCAAAAACACTAACCAAGCTTCTTATTGCTTCTCAAATCTTTGTGGGTGTGGCCGAAGTCCTATGAGTTTTCGGTTTTGGAGCTTCTAAACGGAAAAACACTACTTTAGCTTTTGGGATCCGGTTGCGGTTCTAGTTCTTATACCCAATCATAAACACGAGATCTAGTCATATTTGACTCCAAAAACACTAACCAAGCTTCTTATTGCTTCTCAAATCTTTGTGGGTGTGGCCGAAGTCCTATGAGTTTTCGGTTTTGGAGCTTCTAAACGGAAAAACACTACTTTAGCTTTTGGGATCCGGTTGCGGTTCTAGTTCTTATACCCAATCATAAACACGAGATCTAGTCATATTTGACTCCAAAAACACTAACCAAGCTTCTTATTGCTTCTCAAATCTTTGTGGGTGTGGCCGAAGTCCTATGAGTTTTCGGTTTTGGAGCTTCTAAACGGAAAAACACTACTTTAGCTTTTGGGATCCGGTTGCGGTTCTAGTTCTTATACCCAATCATAAACACGAGATCTAGTCATATTTGACTCCAAAAACACTAACCAAGCTTCTTATTGCTTCTCAAATCTTTGTGGGTGTGGCCGAAGTCCTATGAGTTTTCGGTTTTGGAGCTTCTAAACGGAAAAACACTACTTTAGCTTTTGGGATCCGGTTGCGGTTCTAGTTCTTATACCCAATCATAAACACGAGATCTAGTCATATTTGACTCCAAAAACACTAACCAAGCTTCTTATTGCTTCTCAAATCTTTGTGGGTGTGGCCGAAGTCCTATGAGTTTTCGGTTTTGGAGCTTCTAAACGGAAAAACACTTTTTAGCTTTTGGGATCCGGTTGCGGTTCTAGTTTTTATATCCAATCATAAACACGAGATCTAGTCATATTTGACTCCAAAAACACTAACCAAGCTTCTTATTACTTCTCAAATCTTTGTGGGTGTGGCCGAAGTCCTATGAGTTTTCGGTTTTGGAGCTTCTAAACGGAAAAACACTACTTTAGCTTTCGGGATCCGGCTTGCGGCTCTAGTTCTTATACCCAATCATAAACACGAGATCTAGTCATATTTGACTCCAAAAACACTAACCAAGCTTCTTATTGCTTCTCAAATCTTTGTGGGTGTGGCCGAAGTCCTATGAGTTTTCGGTTTTGGAGCTTCTAACGGAAAAACACTACTTTAGTTTTTGGGATCCGGTTGCGGTTCTAGTTCTTATACCCAATCATAAACACGAGATCTAGTCATATTTGACTCCAAAAACACTAACCAAGCTTCTTATTGCTTCTCAAATCTTTGTGGGTGTGGCCGAAGTCCTATGAGTTTTCGGTTTTGGAGCTTCTAAACGGAAAAACACTACTTTAAGCTTTGGGATCCGGTTGCGGTTCTAGTTCTTATATCCAATCATAAACACGAGATCTAGTCATATTTGACTCCAAAAACACTAACCAAGCTTCTTATTGCTTCTCAAATCTTTGTGGGTGTGGCCGAAGTCCTATGAGTTTTCGGTTTTGGAGCTTCTAAACGGAAAAACACTACTTTAGCTTTTGGGATCCGCTTGCGGTTCTAGTTCTTATACCCAATCATAAACACGAGATCTAGTCATATTTGACTCCAAAAACACTAACCAAGCTTCTTATTGCTTCTCAAATCTTTGTGGGTGTGGCCGAAGTCCTATGAGTTTTCGGTTTTGGAGCTTCTAAACGGAAAAAACACTTTTTAAGCTTTTGGGATCCGGTTGCGGTTCCAGTTTTTATATCCAATCATAAACACGAGATCTAGTCATATTTGACTCCAAAAACACTAACCAAGCTTCTTATTACTTATCAAATCTTTGTGGGTGTGGCCGAAGTCCTATGAGTTTTCGGTTTTGGAGCTTCTAAACGGAAAAACACTACTTTAAGCTTACGGGATCCGGTTGCGGTTCTAGTTCTTATACCCAATCATAAACACGAGATCTAGTCATATTTGACTCCAAAAACACTAACCAAGCTTCTTATTGCTTCTCAAATCTTTGTGGGTGTGGCCGAAGTCCTATGAGTTTTCGGTTTTGGAGCTTCTAAACGGAAAAACACTACTTTAGCTTTTGGGATCCGGTTGCGGTTCTAGTTCTTATACCCAATCATAAACACGAGATCTAGTCATATTTGACTCCAAAAACACTAACCAAGCTTCTTATTGCTTCTCAAATCTTTGTGGGTGTGGCCGAAGTCCTATGAGTTTTCGGTTTTGGAGCTTCTAAACGGAAAAACACTACTTTAAGCTTTTGGGATCCGGTTGCGGTTCTAGTTCTTATATCCAATCATAAACACGAGATCTAGTCATATTTGACTCCAAAAACACTAACCAAGCTTCTTATTGCTTCTCAAATCTTTGTGGGTGTGGCCGAAGTCCTATGAGTTTTCGGTTTTGGAGCTTCTAAACGGAAAAACACTACTTTAGCTTACGGGATCCGGTTGCGGTTCTAGTTCTTATACCCAATCATAAACACGAGATCTAGTCATATTTGACTCCAAAAACACTAACCAAGCTTCTTATTGCTTCTCAAATCTTTGTGGGTGTGGCCGAAGTCCTATGAGTTTTCGGTTTTGGAGCTTCTAAACGGAAAAACACTACTTTAGCTTTTGGGATCCGGTTGCGGTTCTAGTTCTTATACCCAATCATAAACACGAGATCTAGTCATATTTGACTCCAAAAACACTAACCAAGCTTCTTATTGCTTCTCAAATCTTTGTGGGTGTGGCCGAAGTCCTATGAGTTTTCGGTTTTGGAGCTTCTAAACGGAAAAACACTTTTTAAGCTTTTGGGATCCGGTTGCGGTTCCAGTTTTTATATCCAATCATAAACACGAGATCTAGTCATATTTGACTCCAAAAACACTAACCAAGCTTCTTATTATTTATCAAATCTTTGTGGGTGTGGCCGAAGTCCTATGAGTTTTCGGTTTTGGAGCTTCTAAACGGAAAAACAATACTTTAACTTACGGGATCCGGCTGCGGCTCTAGTTCTTATACCCAATCATAAACACGAGATCTAGTCATATTTGACTCCAAAAACACTAACCAAGCTTCTTATTGCTTCTCAAATCTTTGTGGGTGTGGCAGAAGTCCTATGAGTTTTCGGTTTTGGAGCTTCTAAACAGAAAAACACTACTTTAGCTTTTGGGATCCGGTTGCGGTTCTAGTTCTTATACCCAATCATAAACACGAGATCTAGTCATATTTGACTCCAAAAACACTAACCAAGCTTCTTATTGCTTCTCAAATCTTTGTGGGTGTGGCTGAAGTCCTATGAGTTTTCGGTTTTGGAGCTTCTAAACGGAAAAACACTACTTTAAGCTTTTGGGATCCGGTTGCGGTTCTAGTTCTTATACCCAATCATAAACACGAGATCTAGTCATATTTGACTCCAAAAACACTAACCAAGCTTCTTATTGACTTATCAAATCTTTGTGGGTGTGGCCGAAGTCCTATGAGTTTTCGGTTTTGGAGCTTCTAAACGGAAAAACACTACTTTAGCTTACGGGATCCGGTTGCGGTTCTAGTTCTTATACCCAATCATAAACACGAGATCTAGTCATATTTGACTCCAAAAACACTAACCAAGCTTCTTATTGCTTCTCAAATCTTTGTGGGTGTGGCCGAAGTCCTATGAGTTTTCGGTTTTGGAGCTTCTAAACGGAAAAACACTACTTTAGCTTTTGGGATCCGGTTGCGGTTCTAGTTCTTATACCCAATCATAAACACGAGATCTAGTCATATTTGACTCCAAAAACACTAACCAAGCTTCTTATTGCTTCTCAAATCTTTGTGGGTGTGGCAAAGTCCTATGAGTTTTCGGTTTTGGAGCTTCTAAACGGAAAAACACTACTTTAGCTTTTGGGATCCGGTTGCGGTTCTAGTTCTTATACCCAATCATAAACACGAGATCTAGTCATATTTGACTCAAAAACACTAACCAAGCTTCTTATTGCTTCTCAAATCTTTGTGGGTGTGGCCGAAGTCCTATGAGTTTTCGGTTTTGGAGCTTCTAAACGGAAAAACACTACTTTTAGCTTTTGGGATCCGGTTGCGGTTCTAGTTTTTATACCCAATCATAAACACGAGATCTAGTCATATTTGACTCCAAAAACACTAACCAAGCTTCTTATTGCCTTCTCAAATCTTTGTGGGTGTGGCCGAAGTCCTATGAGTTTTCGGTTTTGGAGCTTCTAAACGGAAAAACACTACTTTAGCTTTTGGGATCCGGTTGCGGTTCTAGTTCTTATACCCAATCATAAACACGAGATCTAGTCATATTTGACTCCAAAAACACTAACCAAGCTTCTTATTGCTTCTCAAATCTTTGTGGGTGTGGCCGAAGTCCTATGAGTTTTCGGTTTTGGAGCTTCTAAACGGAAAAACACTACTTTAAGCTTTTGGGATCCGGTTGCGGTTCTAGTTTTTATACCCAATCATAAACACGAGATCTAGTCATATTTGACTCCAAAAAAACTAACCAAGCTTCTTATTACTTCTCAAATCTTTGTGGGTGTGGCCGAAGTCCTATGAGTTTTCGGTTTGGAGCTTCTAAACGGAAAAACACTACTTTAAGCTTACGGGATCCGGCTTGCGGTTCTAGTTCTTATACCCAATCATAAACACGAGATCTAGTCATATTTGACTCCAAAAACACTAACCAAGCTTCTTATTGCTTCTCAAATCTTTGTGGGTGTGGCCGAAGTCCTATGAGTTTTCGGTTTTGGAGCTTCTAAACGGAAAAAACACTACTTTTAGCTTTTGGGATCCGGTTGCGGTTCTAGTTCTTATACCCAATCATAAACACGAGATCTAGTCATATTTGACTCCAAAAACACTAACCAAGCTTCTTATTGCTTCTCAAATCTTTGTGGGTGTGGCCGAAGTCCTATGAGTTTTCGGTTTTGGAGCTTCTAAACGGAAAAACACTACTTTAGCTTTTGGGATCCGGTTGCGGTTCTAGTTCTTATACCCAATCATAAACACGAGATCTAGTCATATTTGACTCCAAAAACACTAACCAAGCTTCTTATTGCTTCTCAAATCTTTGTGGGTGATGGCCGAAGTCCTATGAGTTTTCGGTTTTGGAGCTTCTAAACGGAAAAACACTACTTTAGCTTTAGGGATCCGGTTGCGGTTCTAGTTCTTATACCCAATCATAAACACGAGATCTAGTCATATTTGACTCCAAAAACACTAACCAAGCTTCTTATTGCTTCTCAAATCTTTGTGGGTGTGGCCGAAGTCCTATGAGTTTTCGGTTTTGGAGCTTCTAAACGGAAAAACACTTCTTTAGCTTTTGGGATCCGGTTGCGGTTCTAGTTCTTATACCCAATCATAAACACGAGATCTAGTCATATTTGACTCCAAAAACACTAACCAAGCTTCTTATTGCTTCTCAAATCTTTGTGGGTGTGGCCAAAGTCCTATGAGTTTTCGGTTTTGGTGCTTCTGAACGGAAAAACACTACTTTAGTTTTGGGATCCGGTTGCGGTTCTAGTTCTTATACCCAATCATAACCACGAGATCTAGTCATATTTGACTCCAAAAATACTAACCTAGCTTCTTATTGCTTCTCAAATCTTTTTGGGTGTGGCAAAAGTCCTATGAGTTTTCGGTTTTGGAGCTTATGAACGGAAAAACATAACTTTAGTTTTTGGGATCCGGTTGCGGTTCTAGTTCTTATACAAAATCATAAACACGAGATCTAGTCATATTTGACTCCAAAAACACTAACCAAGCTTCTTTTTGCTTCTCAAATCTTTGTGGGTGTGGCCGAAGTCCTATGAGTTTTCGGTTTTGGAGCTTCTAAACGGAAAAACAATACTTTAACTTACGGGATCCGGCTGCGACTCTAGTTCTTATACCCAATCATAAACGCGAGATCTAGTCATATTTGAATCCAAAAACACTAACCAAGCTTCTTATTGCTTCTCAAATCTTTGTGGGTGTGGCCGAAGTCCTATGGGTTTTCGGTTTTAATTGGAGCTTTTAAACAGAAAAACACTACTTTAGCTTTTGGGATCCTGTTGCGGTTCTAGTTCTTATACCCAATCATAAACACGAGATCTAGTCATATTTGACTCCAAAAACACTAACCAAGCTTCTTTTTGCTTCTCAAATCTTTGTGGGTGTGGCCGAAGTCTTATGAGTTTTCGGTTTTGGAGCTTCTAAACGGAAAAAACACTTTTTAAGCTTTTGGGATCCGGCTGCGGTTCTAGTTTTTATACCCAATCATAAACACGAGATCCGTCATATTTGACTCCAAATACAATAACCAAGCTTCTTATTGCTTGTCAAATCTTTGTGGGTGTGGTTGATGTCCTATGAGTTTTCGGTTTTGGAGCTTCTAAACAGAAAAACACTTCTTTAGCTTTTGGGATCCGGTTGCGGTTCTAGTTCTTATACCCAATCATAAACACGAGATCTAGTCATATTTGACTCCAAAAACACTAACCAAGCTTCTTTTTGCTTCTCAAATCTTTTTGGGTGAGGCCGAAGTCCTATGAGTTTTCGGTTTTGGAGCTTCTAAACGGAAAAACACTTTTTAAGCTTTTGGGATCCGGTTGTGGTTCTAGTTCTTATACCCAATCATAAACACGAGATCCAGTCATATTTGACTCCAAATACAATAACCAAGCTTCTTATTGCTTGTCAAATCTTTGTGGGTGTGGTTGATGTCCTATGAGTTTTCGGTTTTGGAGCTTCTAAACAGAAAAACACTTCTTTAGCTTTTGGGATCCGGTTGCGGTTCTAGTTCTTATACCCAATCATAAACACGAGATCTAGTCATATTTGACTCCAAAAACACTAACCAAGCTTCTTATTGCTTCTCAAATCTTTGTGGGTGTGGCCAAAGTCCTATGAGTTTTCGGTTTTGGTGCTTCTGAACGGAAAAACACTACTTTAGTTTTTGGGATCCGGTTGCGGTTCTAGTTCTTATACCCAATCATAACCACGAGATCTAGTCATATTTGACTCCAAAAATACTAACCTAGCTTCTTATTGCTTCTCAAATCTTTTTGGGTGTGGCAAAAGTCCTATGAGTTTTCGGTTTTGGAGCTTATGAACGGAAAAACATAACTTTAGTTTTTGGGATCCGGTTGCGGTTCTAGTTCTTATACAAAATCATAAACACGAGATCTAGTCATATTTGACTCCAAAAACACTAACCAAGCTTCTTTTTGCTTCTCAAATCTTTGTGGGTGTGGCCGAAGTCCTATGAGTTTTTGGTTTTGGAGCTTCTAAACGGAAAAACAATACTTTAACTTACGGGATCCGGCTGCAGTAACGCCCGCGATCCTCAATAGGATCGTCGGATGAGACTTGGTCCGAGGAAAGGAGGAGAAACTCGGACAAGTCTAGATAGGAGCTGCCCATCAGCTCGGAGAAGGAGAATAATGAACGCTAAGTAGCCAAACCAGCTCCCGTATAGCTCAACTAAGCTCGAAGTACTTCCGGGTAGTTCAGCTAAGCTCGGGTAACTGTCAAGTAGCTCAGCTAGCTCGACCAGCTGCCGGGTAGCTCAGCTAAGCTCGGGTAACTGTTCGACGGTTGGACGGTTGGGCGGTTATGGAAGGACGGTTGGGTGGTTACGGATGACGGTTACAACGGACGGTTACGGACCGAATGGGCGCTTCTAGAGAACGGTTGGAGAAACGGTTTCCAAACGAACCTCTATAAATACAAGGCGTTCGGGACGAATTCGGACACGGAAAAACTTAGAGAAAAATACAGAAAACTCTCGGAGAACATCTTGAGAGAAAACACTTAAGAGAGAGTTATGATCGGTGTGATCGAAGGTGAGATAGTTCTAGACTTTGTGTCCGAACCTAAGGAGATATGATACGTACGATCTAGCCTAGGGATTGTTCCGATGACTTAGAAGAAGTCCGGAATGATTAGGGTGACATTGTAGTATCGGGGGATCATTCATATCATGCATGAACTTGGTTCGAATGGCGGATCGGTTGAAATGGGGATGCGGCTCGGCGGAGGATCGGCGGATCTGTTAAGATCTATCGTGAATCGGCCGAACTGATGCGCATACTTCCACTCTCCGATCTGTTCTTCGTTCCGGGTGGTTTAAAGGCTTAGAGAGCATTGCATGGACTTTGCATATAATAAGTAAAACGGATACTTATGCCTCTTTGACTTTCAGGAAAGGATGGTGATCGTGGGAAGGACTTGGCTTAGGCGTGAGAGACTCAAGGCCGGGAAGATGGGTGGTGATGAATCGGGTAGAATAGGATCGATTATATGACTTGTAATAGCTTATATGCAAACTCATAAGTTGTATCGAATCCTTTTAAATATCTAATAAAGTATCCGATTCTTTGTTTACTCTAATATCGCATATTGACTCTAAGTAACGAATCTCAGAATATCGTAAAACGGATTGTCTTAAGGAAATGGCCCTAAAATTTGACTAAGGATCGGATCACTTAGTGATTTGGTCGGAGAGAACCTCTCCGGACTTAGGCAGTCCGGATCGGGGTCTTTCAAGTTGGTATCAGAGCATGCTTGGTTCTAGGACCATTAGTGCGGGTTTTGGGAATCACCACTCATCGGCTTATGGGTCCTCACGGTAGTTGGTTTCTTACTCTCTTGCGATTTACTATGAGTTACCGTAACTAACTTTGAAGTTTTTCGCAGATGGGTAAGAGCAACAAAACGGGAAAGAGTAAGAAGGATAAGGGTAAGGACGTCGTAGAGGAGACGTTGGTTGCCGAGGAGACACAAGTTACCAAGGAAACAAGTGTCAATGCAACGCTTGATGGGACAAATCCGGCCGGACCTGTGGCTGGACAAAAGTCTCCGGTTCATCAAACTCCGGAGAATAGTTGTGCAACGGATGGAAAGGAGAATCCAAACGCACTTCCATCGGCCCAAGAACAATGGGATACGATGAAGGCAATGATGGCACAAATGGCCGCATTGACTAAGGCACTCGTACCGGATCCTGTGGTACAAGTGAAAGAGAACAAAACGGACGCGGATGCGGACGTAGATGTGGAGATTGTTGAAGTCAATCTGCCTACGAACTCTTCAAGGAAGAGGGGAGACTACTTGAGTTTACTCGCGCACGTCTCGAAGTTGGGAACAAAGCACTTCACGGGGAGTTCCGATCCGATCGTGGCGGATGAGTGGAGGACTCGGCTCAAAAGAAACTTTAACTCCACTCGATGCCCGGAGGATTACCGGAAGGACATTGCGATCCACTTCTTGGAAGGGGATGCGCATAATTGGTGGCTCACCGTGGAGAAACGCAAGGGTGATCAAATCCAAACCTTTGCGAACTTTGAGGAGGAGTTTAACAAGAAGTTTTTCCCTCCGGAAGCATGGGACCGGCTTGAGTGTGCCTATTTGGATTTGATACAAGGCAACCGAACGGTGCGAGAATACGATGAAGAGTTCAATCGCCTTAGGCGATACGTGGGAAGAGAGCTCGAGGATGAGCAATCTCAAGTAGCGCCGTTTCATCCGCGGGTTAAGGGTGGAGATCCGTAACCATTGCTTAATTCGTACCTTTAATTCGGTCTCCGAATTGGTGGAAAGGGCGGCTATGATTGAAATCGGAATTGAGGAAGAAAAACTCATGAATCGTGAGAAGCTTCCGAATCGTTCTAGCCAACCAAACAAGTCCGCGGATAAGAAGAGGAAATGGGACAAGGTGGATGACACCAAGTCGGGTGCTAAGCGCGGAGAATGCTTGACTTGTGGAAAGAATCATGGTGGGATTTGCTGGAAGGCCATTGGTGCATGTGGCCGGTGTGGAAGTAAGGACCACGGGATTCAAAACTGTCCAAGGATGGATTCGGTGCAACCAAAAGTTCTCGCTGAAGAACCAAGGACTTGTTACCATTGTGGGAAAGCGGGGCACTTTAAGAGAGAGTGTCCGAAGCTGGAAGTGGAAAAGCAAGCCGCACAAAGGGCAAACCGGAGCGGAAATGGATTACCGCCTCCGCCTAAGCGGCAGGCCATAGCACCGCGAGTTTACGAACTGTCGGAGGATGCTAACAATGCCGGGAACTTCAGGGCGATCACTGGTAAGTCCTTGTGATCTTTATGTTAATTCGTAAATTGCATCGCATCATGCATAAACGGATTGGGGTACTCAGCATTCTAGGGGAATGTGTAGGGACCTTGTGTATAGGTGATGTAGAAACACACACCTTATTTGATTCCGGAGCTACACATTGTTTTGTGAGTTCCGAGATGGTTGAAAAAGGTGGGTTCAAGAAAGAACCAAACACCGAATATGGAATGGTTAGAGCAGCCGGCGGACAAGTAATGTATCCGTCCGGTGTTGTTCGGGAAATCTCGGTTGTAGTCAACGGTGTCAATATGCCAACGGACCTAATCGTCGTCCAACTCAAGAAACACGATGTTATTTTGGGTATGGACTGGTTGGGAAAGTATAAGGCACACATTAGATTGTCACCGAGGACGGATTCAATTCGAGAGGGAGGAAGGAATGTTGAAATTCCAAGGAATAAGGACAACTTCGGGAAGTTTAGTAATCTCGGCAATCCAAGCGGAAAGGATGCTTGAGAAAGGGTGTGAGGCATACATAGCCACGATCACAACCCACGAAGTTGGGGCAAATGCGGAGTTGAAAGACATTCCGATCGCAAACGAGTTCGCGGATGTGTTCGAGGCCGTGAGTGGTTTACCACCAGACCGGTCCGATCCATTCACGATTGAACTCGAAGCGGGAACAACTCCGATATCTAAAGCTCCGTACCGGATGGCACCGGCGGAAATGGCGGAGCTAAAGAAACAATTAGAGGAGTTGTTGGATAAAGGATTTATTAGACCAAGTAGTTCACCATGGGGTGCACCGGTCTTGTTTGTAAAGAAAAAGGATGGTAGCTTTAGGCTATGCATTGACTATCGGGGATTGAATAAAGTTACGATAAAGAACAAATATCCATTACCCCGGATAGATGAGTTGTTGGACCAACTCGGAGGCGCTAAGTGGTTCTCAAAGATAGACTTGGCGTCGGGATATCATCAAATTCCGATAGAACCATCGGATATTCGGAAGACGGCCTTCCGGACGAGATATGGCCACTATGAGTTCGTAGTGATGCCATTCGGACTAACCAATGCACCGGCAGCCTTTATGAAGATGATGAATAGTGTTTTCCGGGAATTCTTAGATGAGTTTGTGATCATCTTCATCGATGACATACTTGTCTATTCCAAGGATTGGAAAACTCATCAAAATCATCTAAGGGCGGTGCTAGAACGGTTAAGGGAACAGAAGTTATTTGCAAAGTTAAGCAAATGCTCATTTTGGCAAAGGAGTATCGGATTCCTCGGACACATAGTATCGGAACAAGGAGTGTCCGTAGATCCGGAGAAAATCAAATCCATCAAGGATTGGCCACGACCAAAGAATGCCACGGAGATTAGGAGTTTTCTCGGGTTGGCGGGATATTACCGAAGGTTCGTAAAAGGCTTTGCGAGTATGTCCCAACCGATGACTCGACTAACCGGGAAAGGATACTAAGTTTCAATGGTCGGAGGAATGTGAGAAGAGTTTCTCCGAGTTGAAGGCTATGCTAACAAGCGCTCCGGTATTGGTGTTGCCGGAAGAAGGTGAACCTTACATGGTCTATACGGATGCATCAATCACGGGACTAGGATGCGTATTGATGCAAAAGGGTAGTGTAATCGCTTATGCTTCAAGGCAATTGCGTAAACACGAAGGAAATTACCCTACGCATGACTTGGAGATGGCCGCGGTGGTGTTTGCCTTGAAGATTTGGCGATCGTATCTTTATGGAGCCAAAGTCCAAATCTTCACGGACCACAAGAGTCTTAAGTACATATTCACTCAGCCGGAGTTGAATCTAAGGCAAAGAAGGTGGATGGAATTTGTGGCGGATTACGACTTAGATATTGCCTATCATCCGGGAAAGGCAAATCAAGTCGCCGATGCCTTAAGTAGGAGACGTTTCGACGTAGAAGCGGAGAAAAACCAAGTGGACTTGGTTAACATGATGGGGACATTGCATTTAAATGCATTATCCAAGGATCTTGAACCATTGGGTTTAGGTGCGGCCGATCAAGCCGATCTACTTAGTAGAATTCGTTTGGCCCAAGAGAAGGACGAGGAGTTGAAAACTTGGGCGAAGAACAATAAAACGGAGTACCAAACATCGAACAATGGTACCATAGTGGTGAACGGTCGTGTATGTGTGCCGAATGACAAGGGTTTGAAGGGAGAAATCCTTAAGAAGCGCACCAATCAAAGTTCTCGATTCACCCCGGGTCCAATAAGATGTACCGAGACCTAAAAAGGTATTACCATTGGGTCGGGATGAAGAAGGATGTAGCCGCATGGGTTGCTAAGTGTTCAACGTGCCAACTTGTTAAGGCGGAACATCAAGTACCAAGTGGGTTAGTACAAAACTTACCCATGCCCGAATGGAAATGGGACCATGTAACGATGGACTTTGTTACCGGGTTGCCTACGGGGATAAAGTCTAAGCATAATGCGGTTTGGGTGGTGGTGGACAGATTGACTAAGTCCGCACACTTCATAGCAATTTCCGAAACGGATGGAGCCGAAGATATAGCCGCAAGGTATATCGACGAGATAGTACGATTACACGGAGTGCCGGTAAGCATTGTGTCGGATCGTGATACAAGGTTCACATCGCATTTCTGGAAGGCTTTTCAAAAAGCCTTAGGAACGAGGGTGAACTTAAGTACGGCGTACCACCCGCAAACGGATGGGCAATCCGAACGGACGATTCAAACCCTTGAGGACATGTTGCGTGCATGTGTCTTGGATTGGGGTGGGAATTGGGAGAAGTACTTAAGGTTGGTGGAGTTTGCCTATAACAATAGCTATCAAGCTAGTATTGGCATGTCACCTTACGAGGCGTTGTACGGACGAGCATGTCGGACGCCGCTATGTTGGACACCGGTGGGCGAACGCATGTTGTTCGGTCCGAAGATTATGGATTAAACCACCGAAAAGATGAAGTTCCTAAAGATCAAACTAAAGGAAGCACAAGACCGACAGAAAAGCTATGCGGATAAGCGTCGTAAGGAGTTGGAATTCCAAGTAGGAGACTTGGTGTATCTTAAGGCCGTAACGTATAAGGGCAAAGGACGATTTTCAACAAGGAAAAAGTTGAGTCCAAGGTACGTTGGCCCATACAAGGTGATCGAACGAGTAGGGGCTGTGGCATACAAACTCAAACTTCCGCCGAAGTTAGATGCGTTTCACAAGGTTTTCCACGTTTCACAACTAAGGAAATGCCTAAGTGAACACGAGGAGCGAGTAGAAGATGTTCCTTCGGAGTTAAAAGAGAACTTAACGGTAGAAGCAAATCCAATTCGGATCGTTGATCGAATGGAAAAGGGGACAAGGCGGAAAAAGATTAGCATGATAAAAGTGTTATGGGATTGCGGAGGCCGCGAAGAAACTACTTGGGAAACCGAAAATAAAATGAAGGCTGATTTTCCTAAGTGGTTTAAAGAGATGGGTAAAGATCAACTTGAGTCGGATTCGGGGACGAATCCCATTCAAGGGGGGGAGACTTGTAACGCCCGTGATCCTCAATAGGATCGTCGGATGAGACTTGGTCCGAGGAAAAGAGGAGAAACTCGGACAAGTC